>JAWPHD010013524.1:0-67685 GCA_037043455.1 Cyrtodaria siliqua | reverse complement strand
AGATAATTATGAGCAATTGGGGTTCTAAATTTGTTTCGGGGCTATTTTAATAAGTATATATAAACCACTTACACAATAAAGTTTGGCGAGTTCATTAAAAGTGCAATAATTGATGTACCAAGTGCACTTAATATCTTATATATCACTCTGCCCCCACCCCTTCTCACACCCCAACCCCCATACAACTGTATTCTAACACCATTATCTTAAAATCATTATCCTTAAGACTGGATGTTACTGTATCAAATATACTGTTACTTTGAACAGTTTCTATCATTTTAAAGCAATGTTTCGCTTTAAAGGGACACATGGCAATCCTGATTTTTAAAAACTAGCGGCGTCCTGTTAGTTTTTCTGCATAAATTGCATTTGTTCAATCATTAATGTTAATTATAAGAATTGTGTAAAGCCATTTGTTTTTGTATATTATTAATTTTTGATGTTATTGCACCAATAATATATTAAAACTTATAGTATAGTAACACGAAATAGTGAATACTTAAAATTTGATTTATTTAAATGTCACCAGGGTAAAAGTAAAAATGATACTGGATATATAATTCGAGACACACATTTCAAATACTTCAGTATTGCCGTGTGTCCCTTTAATGCTTTTAAGATTAGCGTTACTTATATATTATTAACATTTTAAAGCTCATCTTTTTATTTATCTTAGTGCAAATTATGCATTTATCTTTTAATATATCATAGCGTTTCTAGACATTTTTTATGTCATATGTGTCATTGTTATGAACTAAAAATGTGTTTACATGTTGTACTTGTAATTTGTTCTCAAACAGGCTCTGAGCCAATGTTATTGTCCTTGATAAATAAAGATAGTGTTATTATTTGCCGGCAGGAAGCCAGCGAATATATTATGTGTGCTTGCACTGGGAGGAGAAGTAATCAGTGGGAAAATTTTTGTGAAGTTCTATTGAAGTACTATTGTTTCTGTGAGAATTAATGTACATTAAAAGTTGCATAAAAAAATGATATGTGGGCGCCGTGTATTAAACGAGTGAATCAGTGATTTGGAGAACCATTCATGGTGGCGGGAAATCTCCGTGGCGCCACCAAATTCAAAACTGGCAGCATTATAGACTTGCTAGATAAAGACATACTTCAAAATCCGGGAAGTATACGCTCCGTTATCATAATTATATCGACGAACTAAATGTGGATGGTTAAAAATACTAATAAAAAGACAATCTACGCAAAGGGTCAATACGTTTGTATTTACACTCGTCAATACGTTTGTATTTACACTCAAGCGTCGAAGATGATTAAGACTAGCACATGAACTAATCTGCCGGAAATAGACTCAAGAGTGAATAAACTTTTTAAACCCCTAGAAATGTGTCACCACCAACTGATACAAACCGTACAAACAAGGATAAACAGCCTTGTAAGGAGAACTTATAGCGACAAGTAAAAGGGTTTAAAGCTTCTGAACCTATACGTTAAATGACTATGACTGTGTCACGGGTGAAGTAAATTTAGTTGAAGAACATCCAAAAAGTGGGAATATAATGTAGAAATTCGATGCGTAAAATATTACATTTTTATCTAGACTTCGTACAGGCAGCATCGATAAGAATACGGAATCCGAATATTTTTCATAAACAATTAGTTGCCCGGGCAGGATTTGAAACAAGGACCTTGCGCTCTTATATGCTTTTCAACACCTGAAGATATACATTGCTGTCGACTTCCTCATATTACACTGAATAAAAAATTCGTGATACAGTTATTTGGTTACGGAACCTAGTTATAATTTGATAACATATAGGTTTACGCCACCCAATGTTAATTTACATGTGCGACATCATATACTACATATTGATACATCTTGGGGTGAGTCCACAAATGTTATGTTTGATCGTAATACATAGTACTTAATATATCATGCCCCTATAGGTCACAGAAACCGGTATCTGTGCTACAGGTCAGTGCTAAGAACGCTTGACTGTAAATCGGAACATCGTGTGTTCGAGTTGAGGGAGGCAAACTTTTTCTTCTTTTTGAAATTATAGTGCTGAGGCCCTCCCAGTGAGGGGGTCCATGTTCCCTAGTTCCTAAAAATATGACGTAATGTTCCCCAAAAATATTTTGCTTTGTTCTCCAAAATTATTTTCCAATGTTCCCTGGTTCCCCAAATATAATACCAATAACGGACACTGTTCCCTTGTTCCCCTCGCAAAAAAACGGCCATGTTTCCTTGTTCCCTAAAACTACCCCATGTCTATAAAGTAAAACAAAAAGATATACTGCGTTATAATTGATCGCACAAATACTCGAATCCGCCTTGATCGGATGAACATGACATTACAAATAAAGACACGCGAACAGTTACCCGTACGTTAACCATTTGGCATAATCATTTCTTCACATCTAACCTCATTGTGATATATGATTCAGATACGCGGTTATCTTTTAAGTAGTTTGGTTGTAAGTTACTTCCGCGATATTCATTCTCAGATATAGCTTGAGTTGACACCTAAACATAATCATTTTACTAGACATTGGACTTAACTAGAAGCACATTGACCTATAGATTCCGCAGAACAAACACGTATGTAGCACTATTTTGATTTTTTCAATTCATATTCTATATAATTGGTATACAACTAGTAAGGGTTCTATCTTGTACAGTATATGTGTTAGGAGTTTAGGCCTAACGTCGCTTTTGATAATCTTTCTGTCATATCGACGGTGTCTACTCGTATCAGCGAGCTCGATGCTTATTTTGTTAGTGCTCCTACACTATAATGCAACCTCATAGATACATGACACGATACATCCCCAGTCTCATTATACCAACACTGGGCCGAACAGTTCTAGAAAACCCTCTCTATGATGAACGTCAAGCATGTAGTACCATTTTTTTAACGTCTTTGGTAAGACCCGGCCGGGGATTGAACCCATGACCTCACGCCCGCATGCGAGGCGGTCGCTTTACCACTGCCCACACGCCATTAAACGATTCAAGTGATTTGCCAATCTCATTAAGATTAGACCGTTATCGCGCTACGATATAATATACTCTACGCTACTATATAGCGGAGAGTATCAAAGCGTAATTAGGCTTTTAATGAGATGGTGATTTGCTTGCCACAGTATCACAGTGAAATACTCTGATGTGTGGGACATATTTGCTGTCAATCATACGTTATATGAAATTCAACTTAGTGGATACTAATCTAGTGTAACGTCCATTGCTTAACAAGATACTGCGGATTAATAAGCTGATATAAGGAAAGATGGCCATGGGTACAATATTGTGCACAACAAATAATTGAATGTACTTGTTGTTTTCATTATTCTTTAAAGTAGCTATCCCGCCAAATAACAGCAAAATAGACAAAACTGTGTATCAAAACTCTATCCAAGTGTTCTGGTCATATAATAATGTATATGTGCCGATTAGAAGTAAAGATTTATAAACGGGTTTTTAAAATACACATGATTGAATACGCGTAAAATGAATTATGAGTTAGTATCTCTTAATTCGACGAGATTTCCTGAAAGAGATCAGACTATATAAATCATTGTAATGTGTTTTTATATATTTATACTTGTTTATATACCCGTTGACGGGCATTTGTTGATTTACATACATACTTTATATTACACCTTATCATCCCTTATTTTTTAATAATTTTATCTTTATATATTTACATTAATTTTTAATTAATTCTTCATTTTCATCATTTTTTTGCGCACAATATGACCTATTTATGTGTCGACGTGCCGTAAAACACCATTCATTCATTCATTCTTAATTCGACGCTCTAGTTTTGGGGTTTAGCTTGCCTTGTTAAAGCCGTTTATACTGTGTCTATATAGTTTTGATTCTCATAATATGTAAGTTATATATATCTTGTCGTCAGTAAGCTTAAAATGGTGTACATATTTTGTAAAAATTGACTGTTGTTAGCGGGATAGCTACTTTAAACAATTAAGACGCCGCTGTTTTCAGAAGAAAACAATCAAAACCTTATCGTAACTAATCTGCTTATTAATTTTTGATGGTGGTGGTGGTGTGCAGAAAAAACACGAAAGAAGACATTTTGGTCTATGTTTTACTTTTGTTTTGATACGCACAATTATGTGACGTTAGGTATGCGTAAAACGAATTATGAGTTGGTAACTCTTAATTCGACGCTCTAGTTTTGGGGTTTAGCTTAAATTGGCTTGTTAAAGCCGTTTATATTGTGTCTATATAGTTTGGATTCTCAAAATATGCAGGTTATATATGTTGTACGTGACACGTGGATTTGAAGAATGTTTCTCTTTTAAACAAGTGTTTATAGTAAAACTTATACTGTTAGAAAACTGAGTTATAATGTTAGTATATTGTACAAAATTTGATACTATGTAATGTTTGTTACTGCCATCGACCTCTGCAATTGAAAATTGTTTGTGTATCTGTATACTCATGGACCAAATGGTCTACTGTATTTGTTGAATAAACTATATATATATCTTGTCGTCAGTAGGTTTAGAAAAGGTATACATTAATGTTTTGTAAAATTTGACTGTTGTTAGCGGGATAACTACATTAAACAATTAAGACACCGATATTTTTATAAGAAAAAAATCAAACCTTACCAACACTAATCTGCTTATTAATAGAAGTGGTGGTGGTGGTGGTGATGTGCAGAAAGAACACAAGAGAAGACATTTTGGTAGATGTTTTGCTTTTGTTTTGATTCCTTGCAAACTTGTGCAATTCAATTCCGCCATATGTAAGGCACAAGATACAGATGTTGGCAGAGTAAACATCTTGGTGACCAGCCTTTCGCCTTATTTCCAGCTAGAAGTAGATTTTTTTAATATATTTTGTTCTTCATCGCCATTACTCTGGCATGAGTTGTAAAGGAAAGACATAGTAGACACTTTTTGTTATCGTGTTGTCCATGGAAGGTGACATCCCAGTAATGTTTTGTCCAGGGTGGTCGTTAGAGAGACGTTGTCCAGTGGGATGGGGGTGAGGGGGGATGGCGGGGGTGTAGTGGTGGATAATTTGCTGAAATTACATAATAATGCCCGTAAAATTGGTCAGTATTCGGCATTTTTTCGCCAAACATCGGTATTCTCCGCCAAATATCGAAATTAATGGTCAGTAGTCTGAATATAATGACGACCAATCCAATTATAAAGACACAGGAACTGCGTATATTGAAAAATGCACTGAATGTAATAACAAATCACTGCATATAAAGATATGTGAACTGCATATACGAACGTTGACTGTTTACAAAACGGTGTATTGTATTTAAATGTGTCAGCCAACCATGTATTGGTCAGTGTAAGGTTTCTATGTCAAAATGACCAATGCATATCTGGTTGTCTATGTGCATATGAATGGTGATGTCATCGGTCAACGTTCGTTATAGGCCTGCCAAAACATTTTAACACAAAATCCTGAGATTTTTAAAATTTAAGACTTAAAACGCGCGAAGAACATTTTAAATGGAAATTTGGAGCGCGCGACTTGATTTCCACACTATTTATTAAAGAGCAAATTTAAATTATTTATGCAATTAAAACAAGTTGATGCATTGTTTGATAGTTATAGAAAATAATAAATTTTCATAGTAATTCGATTAGAAAAACTTGGTTTAGTTTCTACCACAACTGCCTTTTTTTATGAAAGTACACTTACTTTTCTACACAGATGCGTGCTAAATGCAAATTAAAATCAACTCTACAGCAGCAGCTGTTATAGTGGTACCACACACAAGGAGTTGCTAGTTCCTCACACTTGCTATTTCAGTCAGGTTGACCAATTAAAGAAATCACAGATATTGCTGCATTACGCATGTCGTTATGCCATTGAAGGAACTAATTATGTCCTTAGGTGTTACTTGTATATTCAGGTCCATTCAGTCAGTGCATTACACGGATGACACCCGCTGATTCGACATTTGTACATATTCCTCTGACTAGGGAGCGTAGCAGGACCAATTCCGGAAATAGCTGATAAACTGTGAAAGTATAGATGTTACATCATGAACATTTTGTTTTGATGGAAAATCCGGAGATTGTACACTTAAATCTGGAGATCCAGAGAGCGACTGAAAATCCGGAAATCCGGATTAATCCGGATTTTATCCGGAGATCTGGCAGGCCTGTCGTTAGATAGTGTCGGATGTATCGCATATAATGAAAAGTGTACTGCACATAATGACGAATGTACTGAAGAAAATAATGATCAGATGTTACAACTGCATATAATGTTTTCACCACTGCACGTAAATTCATATGTACCGAACACAAATATAAATGCTCATCATAAGTCAGTCATGGCGTTCCATACCAGACTATATGGGTATAACCGCTCGTCAACTTCTCTGTATAAACTGAATACCAGTGTCAGAATGATGTGACTGGTGGGTATCATGTCTACTACGGCGTGGTATTCCAGAGTGGCAGCACTATAAAGAAACCATTGAGTTCGCTGCTTCAAGTAGACATATAATCACATCAAACGCACAGATAAAAGTCCAGACTCAATTGTACCTATGACTGTCGGGTAAAACGCCTGTCGGTTGCTTGGTGGACGGACTATAATCCTTAGAATTACACACACAAACTTCTCTGTATTGCACCGGGCATTTTAGCGAATAGACCTCGGCGTTTGAAGGATGGTCTTGTTTAAATTTTCTTTGAAGCATTTGGAGAATTCATCCCAATTCGGTCCTGAGTGCGACATAACGCACAATTACTAACCATTACACCATGGCCCCACCTGAAAATCATTGTGAAAAATCATCCTTTCGTTGAAAATAAGGACATTTTTTTTTGGTCGCATGGGCGATATTTCAAGGTTATATTTTTCAAAACTGTCAAGGGCAGGTTATACCACAGACATATTAATAAACAGATAGGAAACATCCTATCTTAACCAATGAAGTAACCAAAATATCACGTGGCACATTAACTTTTCCTTCTATCTCCTCTCTCAATTATTCACTGATTTTGATGAGAATACATTTAAACGATTCATAGTGAACAGCATAATGGTATTATAATAATTTATGTTTACATATATATTTTGAAAGTAAGAAATTGTATAAAAAGATGTTTAAAGTTAAAAATGTCATCATTTTTTGCTTTTCTTTGAGTTTCCGTCAAACTCCTTTTTTGCTCTAAATGTAAGCGAAAGAAAAATACTGTCACTGGAAAGAAAATTAAATTTGTGATGGTATTTGGCTTGAATGAAACTTGTATCTATAAAACTCTTCATAATATTGGGAAATAATTTGTGAATTTTTCACACTGTGCCACGTGAAATTTAGATAATTTTCGTAGTATCCAATCTATTTGTTATTAGGTCTGTGGTTATACCTACTTTTTTGAGGAATTTAGAAGGCAGAGTCTTGTCGAGCCCTTAATGGTTTATTCCCTTGTTGCTCTGGCTTCTGCCAAGTTACTGAGTACCTTCATTGTGGCTTTCTAGGCTATTGTTTTTTTGTATTATATTTACACGAGCATATTTGTGTTTTACTTATATTGCCTATTGATGCTGCCTTGTTGGTTAGAGGTTAAATCATGGCGGGGATTTCTTTATTTACACTGTCCTGTTTTAATGGGTTGACGGTAGGGTAATTGTGAGGTTTGGTGCACCCTAGAACCGGTTTAAACCCCCAGTGGCCTACTTTGCCACTGACCGTTCCAAGGCGGTAGCCCTATTGTCAACCCTTTTGTGTTTGTTATGTCGTTTGCATTTTTTATTACTATTGCCTTTCTGTTTGTCTGTTTGCGTGTTTATTTTTGTGTTTTGTGGTTGACTGTCGTCCTTGAATGCTGCTTTCCCTGTCCGATATTTTTATCCTTCTTTGTAATAAAATCACTATCACATCTTTTGTAAATTTAGAACCCGCCGACAACGCAAACTTATTTTAAATCTGGGGAGTGTTTCATGTCAGCATAAACATAATAGTTTACGCTATTCCGGCATTCTTTTGTTGATATAAACTCACAGTGATAAAGTGCCACTTTTTTTTAAATGTTCTTATTTGTAAGACCTATACTAAAAGGAAAAAGAAACGCATAATAAAAAATGCCCATATTACAGTATTATACACCCATTATTCCACGTAATATTCAGAAAGGACAACTCTTTTCATGTAGTAGAACTTTTAATCAAAGTATACTTTTTTACATGAAATTCATAAATGCTGAAGGTTGGCTTGAAAAAGTCCAGCCATTTCAGTATTGTGTTTAAGAAATAATAAATGAGTACCTGTGTTTTATCGGTGAATAAAATACAAGTTAGGAGTTCGGATGCGTAGTAGTAATTAAATCACGAGTGCGTTAGCACGAGTGATTTTATTACTCGCATCCGAACGACAGGTACTCATCAGATAGATAATAAAACTTTAAAGGGGGTAACTATTGGTGTGTTCGGTGCTGTTTAAACCTTCTTTCCGAAAGGACAGGCCTAATGGACATAATGTCGTCCTGTACCATCGATGAACAGTAGCATATTCAACATACAATATATAGCGGAAATACTCATTATACGTTTCTTTTCCTTTCAGTATATACATAAATTGTTACTACGTTTGATGAATCACTGACTTAAACCCAATATGTACTTAACAGTTAGAGTGTACACGTATTAATAAAGGGCCATACAATAATCTTAAGGATGTTAAAAAGCCTTAACATTAGTCTTTCGATTTATTAATGCATTTAATTCTTACCTTAATACTGCTTGCATATATTAAATACAATTTTGAGTTCTTTTCATTTTTTTCTGCTTATTCTTCCAAATGTTTACATATATTATTTGTGCATGATATACTGAAAGGAAAAAGAAACGCAGGGTGCGTATTTCCGCTATATATTGTATGTTTAATATGCTACTGCTAATCGAATACAGGGCGACATTATGCCTGTGCTTCCTTTTAGAAAGAAGGTTTAAACAGCAATGAAACACACCAATGGTTTACCCCTTTACAGTTTCATTATCGTCGTCAGAATGCGCATTTGGCTCAAGCAGGTGAGCGAGCTTTAAATGTTGCAATCACTTAACATTAAATACAGTACTGAACTGGCTCATTTTTTCAAAGAGGAACTTCAGCATTTATGAATTTCTTGTTACAGCGTGTACTGTGATTAAAACGTCTACAACATCACAGTTGTGTTCCTCTCTCTAACTAACTGCACTTTTTTTTACAACTGCACATCTTGGATTTCCTTGGAATATATATGGAATTAAGTTGTGGCAGTATATGGCAATATATAGCGCGGAAATACGCACCCTGCGTTTCTTTATTTCCTGAATTCAGTACCCTGATTATTATTTGTTCAGTATATATTCAACAGTTAATATTATCAACAGTAGTAATATACCAGAACAATTTGCTTTATACTATTCTTATAATTAATTAATATTAATGATTGAACAAATGCGAGTTATGTAGAAAACTCGCGATGTCCCGTTAGTTTTTCTACATAAATTGCATATTTTGCAAATCATTATTTTAACCTAGGTTTCCATTTTTTTTTCCGTCTGATTGTCAGATTGTTGTGATATCAATGAAGGCACGGACAAGTTCGAAAACCAACCGGATCGAACCAGCAAAGTCGGAGTTATGGACGTTGGTTTTAGCACGTATGGCCAAAGGCCAGCACAGCTTATGGGATGGCGAGTTGCCCCGTCTTCTTCTGTCGTCGTCCGTTAACGTTTGCCTCGTTAAGATCAGGGTTGCAAATTGGAACCATTACGGGATTGCCACGAAATCGTGCAGTTTACATACATTTACATTTAAAAACCATTTATTTTTCTCTACATTCACTATTCCATTTGCATTGAATTGCTTGGGTACTTTTATAAGCTGTCACAAACAATAAGTTTATGACTCAGATCTGGGTGAATTTGTAATAAATAAAATAGTTCAGTTAATAAACTTGCGTAGTGTTACAGGTTTAACTCAACCAATCAAATTCGTTCCAGGTTTTATTACAAGGGACGTTATGTGATAATAATATATCCGTGAAAGGGGTAATTCCCAAATGCTTCCGTTTTATATTTTATATGATAGTAACGGTCTGAATACCACGAGAAGGATCACATCACGGAACTAAATATTAAATCACTCAAGTTCGTTCTTAAAATAAGCCTTTGTAAGCATGATCTGATAAACGTTATTAAAGGGACTGTCGACGATCTAGAAGAGTAGTTCGTGCCACTACAAATACAAGAGAAAACTCCATAATGCGATTCAGTTTCAAATGAAATGTTCACATACATTAAATAAGCCGTATATTAAGTTCCGTTGAATTAATATTAACGAAAATAGTTGGACTGGAAAACACGTAGACTCGCTGTATTTATATTGTTAATTCATATGAGATTCGTACTGCTAGCAGTTGCTTGTTTGTTTGTTTGTATGGTGTTTTACGTCATTTTCAACACATGTAAGGTTATATATAACGGTCGATTTTTTTATGGTGGAGGCAGACCACGCACTTTTCCTTGGTAGAACCAGTACTGTACACCACCCGCCATCCGTAAGAATCGACATTTCCTCACTAGTCGAACTCCCAGTGGGATTCGAACCCGCAACGGTGAGAGGCGAAGGTTTACAACGCAACGTACACATCAACAAATAAAATTGTAATTAAATCACAAAAGAAGATTTTATCATAGTCTTAAAGCATCATATGAATTACTAGTAATGGTTTATGCATCAAAACTAGCTGAGTCGTCGAGTATTTCATTAAAATAATTAAATGGTTTCTGTGTGTGGCCTAGTTTAGTGGCCTAGTTTAGTGCGTTTTTGCGCATTGAAAATGTAACTGAACACTTTATGATGGTTTTCCTCGTAGATGAATTGACACCCATTATTCTTCCAGATCGCCTCCAGTCCCTTTAATTGGTGTCAAAGTGAATTACTAAATACAGATATTCTTGTCATATCTAAATTACTTTAATGTGCGTAATAAATACAGATATTCTTGTCATATCTTACTTCAATGTGCATGATAAATACAAATATTCTTATCATATCTTACTTCAATGTGCGTGATAAATACGGATATTCTTGTCATATCTTACTTCAATGTGCGTGATAAATACGGATATTCTTGTCATATCTTACTTCAATGTGCGTGATAAATACGTATATTCTTGTCATATCTTACTTCAATGTGCGTGATAAATACGGATATTCTTGTCATATATTACTTCAATGTGCATGATAAATACGGATATTCTGGTCATATCTTACTTCAATATGCGTGATAAATACGGATATTCTTGTCATATCTTATTTCAATGTGCGTGATAAATACAGATATTCTTGTCATATCTTGCTTCAGTGTGCGTGATAAATACAGATATTATTGTCATATATTGCTTCAATGTGCGTGATAAATACGGATATTCTTGTCATATATTACTTCAATATGCGTGATAAATACGGATATTCTTTTTCATATATTACTTCAATGTGCGTGATAAATACGGATATTCTTGTCATATCTTACTTTAATGTGCGTAATAAATACAGATATTCTTGTCATATCTTACTTCAATGTGCATGATAAATACAGATATTCTTGTCATATCTTACTTCAATGTGCGTGATAAATACGGATATTCTTGTCATATATTACTTCAATATGCGTGATAAATACGGATATTCTTGTCATATATTACTTCAATGTGCGTGATAAATACGGATATTCTTGTCATATCTTACTTTAATGTGCGTAATAAATACAGATATTCTTGTCATATCTTACTTCAATGTGCATGATAAAAACAGATATTCTTGTCATATCTTACTGCAATGTGCGTGATAAATACAGATATTCTTGTCATATATTACTTCAATGTGCGTGATAAATACGGATATTCTTGTCATATCTTACTTCAATGTGCGTGATAAATACAGATATTCTTGTCATATCTTATTTCAATATGCGTGATAAATACGGATATTCTTGTCATATATTACTTCAATGTGCGTGATAAATACAGATATTCTTGTCATATCTTACTTCAATGTGCGTGATAAATACGGGTATTTTTGTCATATATTACTTCAATGTGCATGATAAATACGGATATTCTTGTCAAATCTTACTTCAATGTGCGTGATAAATACGGATATTCTTGTCATATCTTACTTCAATGTGCGTGATAAATACGGATATTCTTGCCATATATTACTTCAATGTGCATGATAAATACGGATATTCTTGTCATATCTTACTTCAATGTGCGTGATAAATACGGATATTCTTGTCATATCTTACTTCAATGTGCGTGATAAATACGGATACTCTTGTCACATCTTACTTCAATGTGCGTGATAAATACAGATATTCTTGTCATATCTTACTTCAATGTGCGTGATACATACGGATATTCTTGTCATATATTACTTCAATGTGCATGATAAATACGGATATTCTGGTCATATCTTACTTCAATGTGCGTGATTAATACGGATATTTTTGTCATATCTTACTTCAATGTGCGTGATAAATACAGATATTCTTGTCATATCTTGCTTCAATGTGCGTGATAAATACGGGTATTCTTGTCACATCTTACTGGTTAAAGTATTCTTGTCACATCTTACTGGATAAAGCAATTAAAACCATCTCATTGATGTGTTATATTGCAATTTTGAAGTACAATGTATTTATCAAATTAAACTCCATTATTTTTTTCACGTTAAACATGCTTGCATGTAATTATACATCTGAACATTTTGCTTTACTTGTAACATATTTTAATGATCGTTTGATTGTATGGTGTTTTACGTCATTTTCAACATATGTAAGGTGCATGTGGCGGCTGTAAAAAGTCTCCCCGAGCTACGAATCAGTAGTGCTATTTTTACTGGTCCTTTGGGACCAACGAGCCCAATATAGGTGGCTTTGAAGAGAATACCGCTTAAGCCGGTGCTAGGGGGCGTGAGAGGTGTTGCTTCTTTCATTACTTCTCATGAACAGACTCCCACTTTTCCTGGGTAGAACCATTACTGTACACCTCCCGCCATCCGTTAGAATAACATTTTAATGAACACGATAGCCACTTGTCCTTACGCCACTAGGTGGCATTGTGTGACGTATTGTTTCGACCAACATCCAGGTCCAGATCCCATTAAGTCTTTAAAGGTTATTGCTACAATTTTGTTTCCTTTCTTACTTCGTTATATGTTATTTGGTTACAATAAATTAAACATTATACACACACATGTTCACCGCCATGAGACAATATGTCGCGACCAACAGTCAGGTCATTACAAACGCACATGTTCACCACCATGAGACAATGTGTCGCGACCAACAGTCAGGTCATTATACACACACATGTTCACCGCCATGAGACAATATGTCGCGACCAACAGTCAGGTCATTACACACGCACATGTTCACCGCCATGAGACAATATGTCGCGACCAACAGTCAGGTCATTACACACACACATGTTCACCGCCATGAGACAATGTGTCGCGACCAACAGTCAGGTCATTATACTCACATGTTCACCACCATGAGACAATGCGTCGCGATCAACAGCCAGGTCATTATACTCACATGTTCACCACTATGAGACAATGTGTCGCGACCAACAGTCAGGTCATTATACTCACATGTTCACCACCATGAGACAATGTGTCGCGACCAACAGCCAGGTCATTATACACACACATGTTCACCACCATGAGACAATGCGTCGCGATCAACAGCCAGGTCATTATACTCACATGTTCACCACTATGAGACAATGTGTCGCGACCAACAGTCAGGTCATTATACACACAAATGTTCACCACCACGAGACAATGTATCGCGACTAACAGCCAGGTCATTACGCACACACATGTTCACCACTATGAGACAATGTGTCGCGACCAACAGCCAGGTCATTATACACACAAATGTTCACCACCACGAGACAATGTATCGCGACCAACAGCCAGGCCATTATACACACACATGTTCACCACTATGAGACAATGTGTCGCGACCAACAGCCAGGTCATTATACACACATGTTCACCACCATGAGACAATGTGTCGCGACGAACAGCCAGATCATTATACACACACATGTTCACCACTATGAGACAATGTGTCGCGACCAACAGCCAGGTCATTATACACACAAATGTTCACCACCACGAGACAATGTATCGCGACCAACAGCCAGGCCATTATACACACACATGTTCACCACTATGAGACAATGTGTCGCGACCAACAGCCAGGTCATTATACACACATGTTCACCACCATGAGACAATGTGTCGCGACCAACAGCCAGATCATTATACACACACATGTTCACCACTATGAGACAATGTGTCGAGACCAACAGCCAGATCATTATACACACACATGTTCACCGCTATGAGACAATGTGTCGCGGCCAACAGCCAGGCCATTATACACACATGTTCATCACTATGAGACAATGTGTCGCGACCAACAGCCAGGTCATTATACACGCACATTTTCACCACCATGAGACATTGTGTCGCGACCAACAGTCAGGTCATTATACACGCACATGTTCACCAATATGAGACAATGTGTCGCGACCAACAGCCAGGTCATTATACACGCACATTTTCACCACCATGAGACATTGTGTCGCGACCAACAGTCAGGTCATTATACACGCACATGTTCACCAATATGAGACAAAGTGTCACGACCAACAGCCAGGTCATTATACACGCACATTTTCACCACCATGAGACATTGTGTCGCGGCGACAAACAGCCAGGTCATTATACACACACATGTTCACCACTATGAGACAATGTGTCGCGACCAACAGCCAGGTCATTATACACGCACATTTTCACCACCATGAGACATTGTGTCGCGACCAACAGTCAGGTCATTATACACGCACATGTTCACCAATATGAGACAATGTGTCACGACCAACAGCCAGGTCATTATACACGCACATTTTCACCACCATGAGACATTGTGTCGCGACCAACAGCCAGGTCATTACACACACACATGTTCACCACTATGAGACAATGTGTCGCGGCCAACAGCCAGGCCATTATACACACATGTTCACCACTATGAGACAATGTGTCGCGACCAACGGCCAGGTCATTATACTCACGCGTGATCACCATTATGAGACAATGTGTCGCGACCAACAGCCAGGTTATTATGCACACACATGTTCACCACTATGAGACAATGTGTCGCGACCAACAGCCAGGTCATTATACACACACATGTTCACCACTATAAGACAATGTGTCGCAACCAACAGTCAGGTCATTATACACACACATGTTCACCGCTATGAGACAATGTGTCGCGGCCAACAGCCAGGTCATTATACAGACACATGATCACCACTATGAGACAATGTGTCGCGACCAACAGCCAGGTCATTACACACACATGTTCACCATTATGAGACAATGTGTCGCGACCAACAGCCAGGTCATTACACACACATGTTCACCATTATGAGACAATGTGTCGCGACCAACAGCCAGGTCATTACACACACATGTTCACCATTATGAGACAATGTGTCTCGACCAACAGCCAGGTCATTATAGACACACATGTTCACCGCCATGAGACAATGTGTCGCGACCAACAGTCAGGTCATTATACACGCACATGTTCACCACTATGAGACAATGTGTCACGACCAACAGCCAGGTCATTATACACGCACATGTTCACCACCATGAGACAATGTGTCGCGACCAACAGCCAGGTCATTATACTCGCACATTTTCACCACCATGAGACATTGTGTCGCGACCAACAGCCAGGTCATTACACACACACATGTTCACCACTATGAGACAATGTGTCGCGGCCAACAGCCAGGCCATTATAGACACATGTTCACCACTATGAGACAATGTGTCGCGACCAACAGCCAGGTCATTATAGACACACATGTTCACCGCCATGAGACAATGTGTCGCGACCAACAGTCAGGTCATTATACACGCACATATTCACCACTATGAGACAATGTGTCACGACCAACAGCCAGGTCATTATACTCGCACATATTCACCAATATGAGACAATGTGTCGCGACCAACAGCCAGGTCATTATAGACACACATGTTCACCGCCATGAGACAATGTGTCGCGACCAACAGTCAGGTCATTATACACGCACATATTCACCACTATGAGACAATGTGTCACGACCAACAGCCAGGTCATTATACTCGCACATATTCACCAATATGAGACAATGTGTCGCGACCAACAGCCAGGTCATTATACTCGCACATTTTCACCACCATGAGACATTGTGTCGCGACCAACAGCCAGGTCATTACACACACACATGTTCACCACTATGAGACAATGTGTCGCGGCCAACAGCCAGGCCATTATACACACATGTTCACCACTATGATACAATGTGTCGCGACCAACGGCCCGGTCATTACACACACACATGTTCACCACTATGAGACAATGTGTCGCGGCCAACAGCCAGGCCATTACACACACACATGTTCACCACTATAAGACAATGTGTCGCGGCCAACAGCCAGGCCATTATACACACATGTTCACCACTATGATACAATGTGTCGCGACCAACGGCCAAGTCATTACACACACACATGTTCACCACTATGAGACAATGTGTCGCGGCCAACAGCCAGGCCATTATACACACATGTTCACCACTATGAGACAATGTGTCGCGGCCAACAGCCAGGCCATTATACACACATGTTCACCACTATGAGACAATGTGTCGCGACCAACGGCCAGGTCATTATACTCACGCATGATCACCATTATGAGACAATGTGTCGCGACCAACAGCCAGGTCATTATACACACACATGTTCACCACTATAAGACAATGTGTCGCGACCAACAGCCAGGTCATTATACTCGCACATGTTCACCACTATAAGACAATGTGTCGCGACCAACAGCTAGGTCATTATGCACACACATGTTCACCACTATGAGACAATGTGTCTCGACCAACAGCCAGGTCATTATACACACACATGTTCACCGCCATGAGACAATGTGTCGCGACCAACAGCCAGGCCATTACACACACATGTTCACCACTATAAGACAATGTGTCGCGACCAACAGTCAGGTCATTATACACACACATGTTCACCGCTATGAGACAATGTGTCGCGACCAACAGTCAGGTCATTATACACACACATGATCACCACTATGAGACAATGTGTCGCGACCAAGAGCCAGGTCATTATACACACACATGTTCACCACTATAAGACAATGTGTCGCGACCAACAGCCAGGTCATTATACTCGCACATGTTCACCACTATAAGACAATGTGTCGCGACCAACAGCTAGGTCATTATGCACACACATGTTCACCACTATGAGACAATGTGTCTCGACCAACAGCCAGGTCATTATACACACACATGTTCACCGCTATGAGACATTGTGTCGAGACCAACAGCCAGGTCATTACACACACACATGTTCACCACTATGAGACAATGTGTCGCGACCAACAGCCAGGTCATTACACACACATGTTCACCATTATGAGACAGTGTGTCGCGACCAACAGCCAGGTCATTATAGACACACATGTTCACCGCCATGAGACAATGTGTCGCGACCAACAGTCAGGTCATTATACACACACATGTTCACCACTATAAGACAATGTGTCGCGACCAACAGCCAGGTCATTACACACAAATGTTCACCATTATGAGACAGTGTGTCGCGACCAACAGCCAGATCATTACACACACATATTCACCATTATGAGACAATGTGTCGCGACAAACAGCCAGGTCATTATAGACACACATGTTCACCGCCATGAGACAATGTGTCGCGACCAACAGTCAGGTCATTATACACGCACATGTTCACCACTATGAGACAATGTGTCACGACCAACAGCCAGGTTATTATACACGCACATGTTCACCACCATGAGACAATGTGTCGCGACCAACAGCCAGGTCATTATACTCGCACATTTTCACCACCATGAGACATTGTGTCGCGACCAACAGCCAGGTCATTACACACACACATGTTCACCACTATGAGACAATGTGTCGCGGCCAACAGCCAGGCCATTATAGACACATGTTCACCACTATGAGACAATGTGTCGCGGCCAACAGCCAGGCCATTATACACACATGTTCACCACTATGAGACAATGTGTCGCGACCAAAGGCCAGGTCATTATACTCACACATGATCACCATTATGAGACAATGTGTCGCGACCAACAGCCAGGTCATTATGCACACACATGTTCACCACTATAAGACAATGTGTCGCGACCAACAGTCAGGTCATTACACACACATGTTCACCACTATGAGACAATGTGTCGCGGCCAACAGCCAGGCCATTATACACACACATGTTCACCACTATAAGACAATGTGTCGCGACCAACAGCCAGGCCATTATACACACATGTTCACCACTATGAGACAATGTGTCGCGACCAACAGCCAGGTCATTATGCACACACATGTTCACCACTATGAGACAATGTGTCGCGACCAACAGCCAGGTCATTATACACACACATGTTCACCACTATAAGACAATGTGTCGCGACCAACAGTCAGGTCATTATACACACACATGTTCACCGCTATGAGACAATGTGTCGCGACCAACAGACAGGTCATTACAAACACACATGTTCACCATTATGAGACAATGTGTCGCGACAAACAGTCAGGTCATTATAGACACACATGTTCACCGCCATGAGAAAATGTGTCGCGACCAACAGCCAGGTCATTATACACACACATGCTCACCGCTATGAGACAATGTGTCGCGACCAACAGCCAGGTCATTACACACACATGTTCACCATTATGAGACAGTGTGTCGCGACCAACAGCCAGGTCATTATAGACACACATGTTCACCGCCATGAGACAATGTGTCGCGACAAACAGGCAGGTCATTATAGACACACATGTTCACCGCCATGAGAAAATGTGTCGCGACCAACAGTCAGGTCATTATACACGCACATATTCACCACTATGAGATAATGTGTCACGACCAACAGCCAGGTCATTATACACGCACATGTTCACCATTATGAGACAATGTGTCGCGACCAACAGCCAGGTCATTATACTCGCAAATTTTCACCACCATGAGACATTGTGTCGCGACCAACAGCCAGGTCATTACACACACACATATTCACCACTATGAGACAATGTGTCGCGGCCAACAGCCAGGTCATTATACACACATGTTCACCACTATGAGACAATGTGTCGCGACCAACGGCCAGGTCATTATACTCACACATGATCACCATTATGAGACAATGTGTCGCGACCAACAGCCAGGTCATTATACACACACATGTTCACCACTATAAGACAATGTGTCGCGACCAACAGTCAGGTCATTATACACACACATGTTCACCGCTATGAGACAATGTGTCGCGGCCAACAACCAGGTCATTATACACGCACATGTTCACCACCATGAGACAATGTGTCGCGACCAACAGCCAGGTCATTACACACACACATGTTCAGCAATATGAGACAATGTGTCGCGACCAACAGCCAGGTCATTACACACACATGTTCACCATTATGAGACAGTGTGTCGCGACCAACAGCCAGGTCATTATAGACACACATGTTCACCGCCATGAGACAATGTGTCGCGACCAACAGTCAGGTCATTATACACACACATGTTCACCACTATAAGACAATGTGTCGCGACCAACAGCCAGGTCATTACACACACATGTTCACCATTATGAGACAGTGTGTCGCGACCAACAGCCAGGTCATTATAGACACACATGTTCACCGCCATGAGACAATGTGTCGCGACCAACAGTCAGGTCATTATACACACACATGTTCACCACTATAAGACAATGTGTCGCGACCAACAGCCAGGTCATTACACACACATGTTCACCATTATGAGACAGTGTGTCGCGACCAACAGCCAGGTCATTATAGACACACATGTTCACCGCCATGAGACAATGTGTCGCGACAAACAGCCAGGTCATTATACACGCACATATTCACCACTATGAGATAATGTGTCACGACCAATAGCCAGGTCATTATACACGCACATGTTCACCACCATGAGACAATGTGTCGCGACCAACAGCCAGGTCATTACACACACACATATTCACCACTATGAGACAATGTGTCGCGGCCAACAGCCAGGTCATTATACACACATGTTCACCACTATGAGACAATGTGTCGCGACAAACGGCCAGGTCATTATACTCACACATGATCACCATTATGAGACAATGTGTCGCGACCAACAGCCAGGTCATTATACACACACATGTTCACCACTATAAGACAATGTGTCGCGACCAACAGTCAGGTCATTATACACACACATGTTCACCGCTATGAGACAATGTGTCGCGGCCAACAACCAGGTCATTATACACGCACATGTTCACCACCATGAGACAATGTGTCGCGACCAACAGCCAGGTCATTACACACACACATGTTCAGCAATATGAGACAATGTGTCGCGACCAATAGCCAGGTCATTACACACACATGTTCACCATTATGAGACAGTGTGTCGCGACCAACAGCCAGGTCATTATAGACACACATGTTCACCGCCATGAGACAATGTGTCGCGACCAACAGTCAGGTCATTATACACACACATGTTCACCACTATAAGACAATGTGTCGCGACCAACAGCCAGGTCATTACACACACATGTTCACCATTATGAGACAGTGTGTCGCGACCAACAGCCAGGTCATTATAGACACACATGTTCACCGCCATGAGACAATGTGTCGCGACCAACAGTCAGGTCATTATACACACACATGTTCACCACTATAAGACAATTTGTCGCGACAAACAGCCAGGTCATTACACACACATGTTCACCATTATGAGACAGTGTGTCGCGACCAACAGCCAGGTCATTATAGACACACATGTTCACCGCCATGAGACAATGTGTCGCGACCAACAGCCAGGTCATTATACACACACATGTTCACCACTATAAGACAATGTGTCGCGACCAACAGTCAGGTCATTATACACACACATGTTCACCGCTATGAGACAATGTGTCGCGGTCAACAACCAGGTCATTATACACACATGTTCACCACTATGAGACAATGTGTCGCGACCAACAGCCAGGTCATTACACACACACATGTTCAGCAATATGAGACAATGTGTCGCGACCAACAGCCAGGTCATTACAAACACACATGTTCACCAATATTAGACAATGTGTCGCGACCAACAGCCAGGTCATTACACACACATGTTCACCATTATGAGACAATGTGTCGCGACAAACAGCCAGGTCATTATAGACACACATGTTCACCGCCATGAGAAAATGTGTCGCGACCAACAGTCAGGTCATTATACACGCACATATTTACCACTATGAGATAATGTGTCACGACCAACAGCCAGGTCATTATACACGCACATGTTCACCACCATGAGACAATGTGTCGCGACCAACAGCCAGGTTATTATACTCGCAAATTTTCACCACCATGAGACATTGTGTCGCGACCAACAGCCAGGTCATTACACACACACATATTCACCACTATGAGACAATGTGTCGCGGCCAACAGCCAGGCCATTACACACACATGATCACCATTATGAGACAATGTGTCGCGACCAACAGCCAGGTCATTATGCACACACATGTTCACCACTATGAGACAATGTGTCGCGACCAACAGCCAGGTCATTATACACACACATGTTCACCACTATAAGACAATGTGTCGCGACCAACAACCAGGTCATTATACACGCACATGTTCACCACCATGAGACAATGTGTCGCGACCAACAGCCAGGTCATTACACACACACATGTTCAGCAATATGAGACAATGTGTCGCGACCAACAGCCAGGTCATTACACACACATGTTCACCATTATGAGACAGTGTGTCGCGACCAACAGCCACGTCATTATAGACACACATGTTCACCGCCATGAGACAATGTGTCGCGACCAACAGTCAGGTCATTATACACACACATGTTCACCACTATAAGACAATGTGTCGCGACCAACAGTCAGGTCATTATACACACACATGTTCACCACTATGAGACAATGTGTCGCGACCAACAGCCAGGTCATTACACACACACATGTTCAGCAATATGTGACAATGTGTCGCGACCAACAGCCAGGTCATTACACACACATGTTCACAATTATGAGACAGTGTGTCGCGACCAACAGCCAGGTCATTATAGACACACATGTTCACCGCCATGAGACAATGTGTCGCGACCAACAGCCAGGTCATTATACACGCACATGTTCACCAGCATGAGACAATGTGTCGCGACCAACAGCCAGGTCATTACACACACACATGTTCAGCAATATGAGACAATGTGTCGCGACCAACAGCCAGGTCATTACACACACATGTTCACCATTATGAGACAGTGTGTCGCGACCAACAGCCAGGTCATTATAGACACACATGTTCACCGCCATGAGACAATGTGTCGCGACCAACAGTCAGGTCATTATACACGCACATGTTCACCACTATGAGACAATGTGTCGCGACTAACAGTCAGGTCATTATACACGCACATGTTCACCACTATGAGACAATGTGTCACGACTAACAGCCAGGTCATTATACACGCACATTTTCACCACCATGAGACATTGTGTCGCGACCAACAGTCAGGTCATTATACACGCACATGTTCACCACCATGAGACAATGTGTCGCGACCAACAGCCAGGTCATTATACTCGCACATTTTCACCACCATGAGACATTGTGTCGCGACCAACAGCCAGGTCATTACACACACACATGTTCACCACTATGAGACAATGTGTCGCGGCCAACAGCCAGGCCATTATACACACATGTTCACCACTCTGATACAATGTGTCGCGACCAACGACCAGGTCATTATACTCACGCATGATCACCATTATGAGACAATGTGTCGCGACCAACAGCCAGGTCATTATGCACACACATGTTCACCACTATGAGACAATGTGTCGCGGCCAACAGCCAGGTCATTATACACACAAATGTTCACCACTATGAGACAATGTGTCGCGACCAACAGCCAGGTAATTACACACACACATGTTCACCAATATGAGACAATGTGTCGCGACCAACAGCCAGGTCATTATACACACACATGTTCACCACTATGAGACAATGTGTCGCGACCAACAGCCAGGTCATTATACACGCACATGTTCACCACTATGAGACAATGTGTCGCGGCCAACAGCCAGGTCATTATACACACACATGTTCACCACTATGAGACAATGTGTCGCGGCCAACAGCCAGGCCATTATACACACATGTTCACCACTATGATACAATGTGTCGCGACCAACGACCAGGTCATTATACTCACGCATGATCACCATTATGAGACAATGTGTCGCGACCAACAGCCAGGTCATTATGCACACACATGTTCACCACTATGAGACAATGTGTCGCGGCCAACAGCCAGGTCATTATACACACAAATGTTCACCACTATGAGACAATGTGTCGCGACCAACAGCCAGGTAATTACACACACACATGTTCACCAATATGAGACAATGTGTCGCGACCAACAGCCAGGTCATTATACACGCACATGTTCACCACCATGAGACAATGTGTCGCGACCAACAGCCAGGTCATTATACTCGCACATTTTCACCACTATGAGACAATGTGTCGCGACCAACAGCCAGGTCATTACACACACACATGTTCACCACCATGAGACAATGTGTCGCGACCAACAGCCAGGTCATTATACTCGCACATTTTCACCACCATGAGACATTGTGTCGCGACCAACAGCCAGGTCATTATACACACATGTTCACCACTATGAGACAATGTGTCGCGACCAACAGCCAGGTCATTACACACACACATGTTCACCACCATGAGACAATGTGTCGCGACCAACAGCCAGGTCATTATACTCGCACATTTTCACCACCATGAGACATTGTGTCGCGACCAACAGCCAGGTCATTATACACACATGTTCACCACTATGAGACAATGTGTCGCGACCAACAGCCAGATCATTACACACACATGTTCACCGCCATGAGACAATGTGTCGCGACCAACAGTCAGGTCATTATACACGCACATGTTCACCACTATGAGACAATGTGTCACGACCAACAGCCAGGCCATTACACACAAATGTTCACCACTATAAGACAATGTGTCACGACCAACAGCCAGGTCATTATACACACACATGTTCACCACTATGAGACAATGTGTCACGACCAACAGTCAGGTCATTATACACGCACATGTTCACCACCATGAGACAATGTGTCGCGACCAACAGCCAGGTCATTATACTCGCACATTTTCACCACCATGAGACATTATGTCGCGACCAACAGCCAGGTCATTACACACAAACATGTTCACCACTATGAGACAATGTGTCGCGGCCAACAGCCAGGTCATTATACAGACACATGATCACCACTATGAGACAATGTGTCGCGACCAACAGCCAGGTCATTACACACACATGTTCACCACTATAAGACAATGTGTCGCGACCAACAGCCAGGTCATTATAGACACATATGTTCACCACCATGAGACATTGTGTCGCGACCAACAGCCAGGTCATTACACACAAACATGTTCACCACCATGAGACAATGTGTCGCGACCAACAGTCAGGTCATTATACACGCACATGATCACCACTATGAGACAATGTGTCGCGACCAACAGCCAGGTCATTACACACACACATGTTCACCAATATGAGACAATGTGTCGCGACCAACAGCCAGGTCATTATAGACACATATGTTCACCACCATGAGACAATGTGTCGCGACCAACAGCCACAAACATGTTCACCACTACGAGACAATGAATCGCGACCAACAGCCAGGTCATTGTCTTCAATGCCAAGGTCAGACTTAAATTTTGAATGTTATTCCTATAATTGTGTGGCAAGGTTTAACGTATAACAACTGTACCACTCGTATGGGAAGCCATAACCGTCAAAATGTGGATATTTACAAACCATTCAATGGCAGGCCATTTAATTCAACATGAAGTCATTTGATGACGTACATATTGATTCGATGCGACGTGTAAACTCGGTTCATTCGTTACAAAGTGAATTGATACGGTTCAAAGTGAAATGATACGATGTACAATTACAAACCATACGACGCAAAGTCATTTGATGACGTACATATTCATTCGATGCGACGTGTAAACTCGGTTCATTCGTTACAAAGTAAATTGATACAGTTCGAAGTGAAATGATACAGTGTAAAATTTCAAACCATACGACGCAAAGTCATTTGATGACGTACATATTGATTCGAGGCGACGTGTAAACTCGGTTCATTCGTTACAAAGTGAATTGATACGGTTCGAAGTGAAATGATACGGTATAAACTCGGTTCATTCGTGCCAAAGTGAATTGATACGGTTCGAAGTGAAATGATACGGTGTACAATTTCAAACCATACGACGCAAGGTCATTTGATGACGTACATATTGATTCGATACGACGTGTAAACTCGGTTCATTCGTTACAAAGTGAACTGATACGGTTCGAAGTGAAATGATACGATGTACAATTTCAAACAATACGACGCAAAGTCATTTGATGACGTACATATTGATTCGATGTGACGTGTAAACTCTGTTCATTCGTTACAAAGTGAACTGAAGCGGTTCGAAGTAAAATGATCGGGCGAAAACACAGTCGGTGCGATGCAAACACAATCCGTTCGACAGAAACTGATTTCATTACGTGCAAAGTGAAACGGTGCGACATCTGGCGGCGATATTTGCCACATCACTTGCAGAGTTATTTCCCCTACATAACATATATATTATGATAAATCAAAGTACTAAAAGTACTCGGAATGCAAGGTTTGATAGGAAAGAATGTATGAATATTTGCACGATCAAATTTCCATAAATTTTACATAGTTTTAGCCAACTTGGCGATCTTTGGCGACCTACCAAAATCTTAGAGGGTCAATCCATCCCAATATATATTGTGAACAGTTGTCATGAAACTGTTTCAAATCTAGACTAGAATATTATTTTATGAAATTGCTGATGGATAGACAGATTTGTGATTTGTGTTCATGGCCAAACTGTCACTCAAAATGACCTCCATGTCTAAAATTATGTCATTTACAGAGTGGCGTGTATTAAGTAGTCTTCCGGGAACAAGATGCACTAGAGGCTTACTCTCACTCTACTCGCTTGAATAGTCTAGGGCCGGAAAACAGTTTTTGTCTCGCCTATTCGCAATCTCTCCCAGAGGCATTACTGTATGTGCATGCAAAGAACGACAACTCTGGGTAGAGATTGGCCTATTCGAAGAAAAAAAGAGACATAGGTGTTGCTTTTCCGGCGGCGGTTTAGGTCATTTTCTCACAAACTGTATGCACTAGACCTTTCAAACTTTGCTTATAGTTGTATCTTGAGTGGTACATCACAACATGACAAAGCAAATGTGAAAGTGACCTTGACCCTCCAAGCAAATGGCAGATAACTTAACTTTTACCTTCAACTTTTGCGTTTAGGTCACTTTTTCACAAACTGTATGCACTAAGACCTTTCAAACTTTGCTTATAGTTGTATCTTGAGTGGTACATTGCAACGTGACAAAGCAAATGTGGATGTGACCTTCAACATCCAAGTAAAGGGCAGATAACTTTAATTCTTACATTTACATCACTCTCTCATGAACTATAATTATGCACTATATGTTTTAAACCTAATTTATAGCTTAATCTTTGGAAGAAAACATATTCTATTTTGACATAGTTGTGTCTTGGGTAGTGCATCTTTTTGGATGCATGGATTTCATCTACGACCTTGACCTACTTTCTGGAGCTGATGATTTTAGCTCTACTGGCCAAGGGCCTTCATTTTTCATCCGATCTTTACAAAACATTAACATATTGTTAATATCAACGAAAGCTCGCACAAGTTCGAAAACCAGCCAGATCGGACTAGTAACAGCGGAGTTATGGCCCTTCATTTAGTTAAAAAATGCTATATTTTGCCTCGTTAATACGACGGGGCTTTCATTTTTCATCTGATCTTTACCAAACTTTACCAGATGTTTTCCGTTTTTTATTAGTAGTATTTTTTTATTATTATTTGTACATTTTTTTTGTTTAATTTTGTTTTAAATATATATATATAATTTTTTATTTTTTTATTTATTTTTTGATTATTTTTATTTTTTATTTATTTTTTTGTATTTGATATATTTATTGATTTACTGTTTTAAATGTTTTTTGTTTACTTTTTTTGTTGTTGTATTTGAAAAAAAAACTTTTTTTTTTTTTTATTTCTTTTTTTTCGGTTCGTTGATTTTTGATGGAGTTACGGCCCCTTGACATTTTTACTTTTAAATTTCTTGTCGGCTCTACTCCTCCTAAAGCCTTGTTGGATTTCGATTTCGACGAAACTTGGCAGGAAGCATCGGTAAGATATCTAGTTATGCATATCACGCTTTTTCCCAGTTTGCTGATTTATGACGGAGTTATGGCACTTTCACATTTAAATTTCTTGTCGGCGCTACTCCTCCTAAACTTTCTACAAAATTTGGCAGGAAGCCTCAGTACGATGTCTAGTTGTGCAAATCACGGTACATCAATGAAATCTCGGACAAGTTCGAAAACCAGCTAGATTTTGTTAGTAACGACAGGTTATGGCCCTTGATTTGTTGAAAAATGCTATATTGTATTTCCTTTGTTAAATCTGTAGTTACTTCATTTTTTATCTGATCTTTACCATATTTGTTTAGAATGTTAATATAACCCCGTCCCCCACCACCCCGCCCCATTTTTATAAAATTTCATTCATAGAAGTGGACAAATTAAAAAATACCCATGCCAGACTAGACACAGCAGACTTATTGCCCATGATTACCAGGTGAGCGATCTAAGGCCATCCTATCCCTGTTGTTTTTGCAATGTTTGAAAACAAATACTGATGGGAATTTTATGTCGACAACCCTTGATGTAAGAGACGTTTTTAGCCAGTAGAGCATCCACAGGCCCTCTTGTGCCTCTTGTTTTTTTTATTGTATGGCATTCAACTTTTAAACAAATGCACTTAAATGTCATCTCAGCAAACGGCAAACTCCATTGTTTTTAGTTACTAAAATGTTTACAACCTCATTTAAGCATCATTGTCCGTTTTATTTTCAAGTCCAGCCCCCGTTAGGCGAGACATGTGAATCTACGGATATCTTGTTTAAAAAATCAAAGGCTATAACTCTGATGTGTCTAGTCTGATGCAACTGGTTTTGAACTTGTCCAAGTTCAATGGCGTAACCTAGAAAACGTCTTCTGCTGCAGGGACAAATAACTTAACAAGAGGCACTACCCGTTGATTCAACTTCTCTATGTCTGTCCCACACATTGAAAAGAAACTCTACTGTAGTATTTACTAAAAAAATAAAATACAAATTTATTGGTGGAAAGAAGAATTGAAATTGAACAGAAACTAGCTGGACGAAGTAGGTTAAAATGCTGCAGCCATGTGCAGTTTCAAACGGTGTCAAACGGTGTCCGGTTGAGGCCAGATACAATGTCGCATTGCCGTAGGCAACAATGCGACACCCGACAACGCGACATTGCGATATGACAATGCGACATTGCGATACGACAACTTGACGATAACTTGACATTGAGATACGACAACGATACATTGCGATACGACATCGCGACATAATTGTATTGCAATGTCGCGTTGTCGTGACATTGCATTGCGTTGTCGCGACATTGCAATATGACATTGCGACAATTATGTCGCGATGTCGTATTGCAATGTAGCATTGTCGTATCTCATTGTCGAGTTGTCGTATCGCAATGTCGAGTTGTCGTATCGCAATGTCGCATTGTCATATCGCAATGGCCTTAGACTATTCAAGCCAGTAGAGTGATACAGGCCCTCTTGTGCATCTTGTTCCCGGAAGACTACTTAATACACGCCACTCTGTACTGTAAATGACATAATTTTAGACATGGAGGTCATCTTGAGTGACAGTTTGGCCATGAACACAAATCACAAATCTGTCTATCCATCAGCAATTTCATAAAATAATATTCTAGTCTAGATTTGAAACAGTTTAATGACAATTGATAACAATATATTTGGAATGGATTGACCCTCTAAGATTTTGGTAGGTCGCCAAAGATCGCCAAGTTGGCTAAAACTATGTAAAATTTATGGAAATTTGCATTCTCAGTACTTTTAGTACTTTGATTTATCATAATATATATGTTATGTAGGGGAAATAACCCTGCAAGTGATGTGGCAAATATCGCCGCCAGATGTCGCACCGTTTCACTTTGCACGTAATGAAATCAGTTTCTGTCGAACGGATTGCGTTTGCATCGCACCGACTGTGTTTTCGCCCGATCATTTCACTTCGAACCGTATCAGTTCACTTTGTAACGAATGAACAGAGTTTACACGTCGCATCGAATCAATATGTACGTCATCAAATGACTTTGCGTCGTATGGTTTGAAATTGTACATCGTATCATTTCACTTCGAACCGTATCAGTTCACTTTGTAACGAATGAACCGAGTTTACACGTCGCATCGAATCAATTTGTATGTCATCAAATGACTTTGCGTCGTATGGTTTGAAATTGTACACCGTATCATTTCACTTCAAACCGTATCAATTCACTTTGTAACGAATGAACCGAGTTTACACGACGCATCGAATCAATATGTAAGTCATCAAATGACTTCATGTTGAATTAAATGGCCTATCATTGAATGGTTTGTAAATATCCACATTTTGACGGTTATGGCTTCCCATACACTCGTATAACAACTGTACCACTCGATTCCATTCATGTTATCCACGTTCAACACCATGATACGACGTGTATCGTTTGTTTGTTTGATGTTCAACGTCATTTTCCAGCACATTTTAAGCTATGTTTAACTGTCAATTTGTGGTTGAGGCAGCCCACCGACTTATTCCTGGGTAAAACCAGTACTGTATACCTACCGCCATCCGTTCAAGTTGAGCTCCCAGTGGGACTCGAACCCTTAGCGGTGAGAGGCGAGAAGATTTACAACGCAAAGTCGTTAATCCCTCGACCACGGAGGCGTGCATCGATTGTACCTTTGTAAACATATGTATGGTGTTGGCTCCTACCAATATAACCGGTAGGGACTATATTTTCTGTCCATCCGTCCGTCAATAAAAACGCGATCTTGAGATTTTATTTTTATGAAATTTACCTTGAGGGCAATGAGGGCTTATGCGTGTGCTTTTTCCCGCTTAAACCCAATGTGGTTGCCTAGTTGCCATTTTCATTTTTTTTTTCTATTTTGTTTAGATAGGTAATTACACCGGTAGGGGACTGCTAATTCTATGAATTTGCTTGTAAATACTGCTATGTAAATAGAAAAAATCTAGCGTGAGTTTAAAACTCAATGTTATCTGAACAAATAAATTGTATAATACAGGAGTTCATTGACCTTATCTACTTTATATGCATTTAGTATCATATTATCAGTTGATCAAAATGACTACATGCAGATATGCAAGGCTCGATATTATACAGTTAAATATACTTGCGTACCTTAAACAGTAAACTTGAGACAAAGGTGTTGCCGAGTATTAACGGGATTTTCCTCCTAATTGTGTGTATGACTTAAGTCGAATATCTTTAACTCCGTATATTGATATAATAAAACAAGAGGGCCAAGATGGCCCTATATCGATCACCTGAGTAATTGTCCATTATCGAACTTCTTCGAAATCTTATGATCATATACAATCTGTGCAAGTTTGGTTAAGATTGTCCGAGAAATGTGGCCTCTGTTGTTTACCAACATTGATATAAAGACACTGACAAAGTTTGGTAAAGATCAAAGACAAAATGAAGGTGTAACCTCTGGGGCATGGCCAAATGTGACCCAAGGCTACATGTAATATAGGAGAGCTGTGTGCCTTGTGGTTTCAGAAAGAGAAGATTTTTTAAGTCTTTCCCTATACAAGTCTATGTAAAACATATGACCCCTGGGGCAGAGCCGTCACCAGTTTAATAAACTTGGTAAAGGACCATAAGCGCATAGTAAATGCAAAATATTAAACCTCTGGCTCTTGCAGTTTCAGAGAAGAAGATTTTTTAAATTTTTCCTTATACAAGTCTATGTAAAACTGTGATCGCGGGGGGCGGGGCCAAATATGACCCCAGGGTCACCATTTGAACAAACTTGGTAAAGGACCATAATCTTATAATAACTGCAAAATATTAAACCTCTGGCTCTTGTACTTTCAGAGAAGAAGATTTTTAAAAAAATTCCTATATAAATCCATGTAAAACTGTGACCCCCGGGGCGGGGCCAAATTTGACACCAGGGTCACCATTTGAACAAACTGGGTAAAGGATCATAAGCTTGTAGAAAATATTGAACATCTGGCTCAAGCAGTTCCAGAGCACAGGCAGACGGCGCGTACCCTACCCCGCCCACACCCTACCCCCCTCTACTACCCCCTCCCCCTCTCTACTACCCCCTTCCCACCTGTTTCTCAACTACCCCCCTTAAATATGTTTTCAATAAACTGTTCTACTTGGTTTTCAATGAAAAAAAAATAAAATAAAAATACATACTCTCTATACCATATAAAGGTCTCTGACTCTTTAATAAAAACTGATAAAAACAGCTATAGACCTCGCTTAAAGCCTTGCTGTGCTTGTATTTTTGGTCACAGCATCGTCATTCCGATTCGAATCAATAGGGTACATATTATAACAAATAGCCACAACACTGATTTCTTCAATGTGTACTTTATATCGCATCAGCGAAACGTTAAACACGTTTGAAAGTAGGTCGACTTCGATCTGACCTAAGCAATGCATTTTCTATGTACATGGTAGGGTAGTGGGAAATATCTATCTGCGACGACTCTCGCATAAATATGCAACGTGATCGTTGAAAGAAAACCGTTTAACAACACTCACCGGTACGAAGAACTTCCAGGAGTAATCACAGACGCTGTAATCGAGTTCTTTCACAAACCGTTATTTGTTTTTAGTTTCGATTCACCATGTTGAATTAAATTACTGGTTTCCTTGTTACCTTTATACTAACGATATGAAGCTGGGTACAAGGCGACCGGAAATGAGACTGGACCAATCCGGGTGACGTATTTTCAACATGGTGAATCGAAACTAAAAACAAATAACGGTTTGTGAAAGAACTCGATTACAGCGTCTGTGATTACTCCTGGAAGTTCTTCGTACCGGTGAGTGTTGTTAAACGGTTTTCTTTCAACGATCACGTTGCATATTTATGCGAGAGTCGTCGCAGATAGATATTTCCCACTACCCTACCATGTACATAGAAAATGCATTGCTTAGGTCAGATCGAAGTCGACCTACTTTCAAACGTGTTTAACGTTTCGCTGATGCGATATAAAGTACACATTGAAGAAATCAGTGTTGTGGCTATTTGTTATAATATGTACCCTATTGATTCGAATCGGAATGACGATGCTGTGACCAAAAATACAAGCACAGCAAGGCTTTTAGCGAGGTCTATAGCTGTTTTTATCAGTTTTTATTAAAGAGTCAGAGACCTTTATATGGTATAGAGAGTATGTATTTTTTTTTATTTTTTTTTCATTGAAAACCAAGTAGAACAGTTTATTGAAAACATATTTAAGGGGGGTAGTAGAGAAACAGGTGGGAAGGGGGTAGTAGAGAGGGGGAGGGGGTAGTAGAGGGGGAGGGGGTAGGGTGTGGGCGGGGTAGGGTACGCGCCGTCTGCCTGTGTTCCAGAGAAGATTAGATTGTTTAAGTTGTTCCCTATACAAGTCTATGTAAAACATGTGACCCCTGGGGTGGGGTCAAATGTAACCCTAGCGTCACCATTTGAACAAACTTGGTAGAGGACTATAAGCTTATAGCAAATGCAAAATATTGAACATCTGGCTCAAGCAGATTCGGAGAAGAAGATTTTTTAAGTTTTTCCCTATACAAGTCTATGTAAAACCTGTGACCCCTGGGGCGGGGCCAAATGTAACCCCAGTGTCACCATTAGAACAAACTTGGTAAAGGACCATAATCTTATAGTAAATGCAAAATGTTAAACCTCTGGCTCTTGTAGTTTCAGAGAAGAAGATTTTTTAAGTTTTTCCCTATACAAGTCTATGTAAAACTGTGACCACCGGGGCGGGGCCAAATGTGACCCCAGGGTCACCATTTGAACAAACCTGGTAAAGGACTATAATCTTATAGTAAATGCAAAATATTAAACCCCTGGCTCTTGTAGTTTCAGAGAAGATTGTTTTCAGTTTTTGCCTATACAAGCCTATGTAAAACTGTGACCCCCGGGGTGGGGCCAAATGTGACCCCTGGGTCACCATTTGAACAAACTTGGTAGAGGACCATAAGCTTATAGCAAATACAAAATATTAAACCTCTGGCTCTTGCAGTTTCAGAGAAGAAGATTTTTTAAGTTTTTCCCTATACATGTCTATGCAAACCATGTGATCCTTGGGGCGGGGTCAAATGTGACCCGGGGGTCACCATTTGAACAAACTTGCTCAAGGACCATATACTTATAGTAAATGCAAAACATTAAACCTCTGGCTCTTGTAGTTTCCGAGAAGATTTTTTTTTTGTTTTCCTATATAAGTCTATGTAAAACTGTGACCCCTCGGGGCGGGGACAAATTTGACCCCAGGGTCACCATTTGAACAAACTTAGTAGAGGACCATAAGCTGATGCTACATGTAATACATGAGAGCTCTGTGCCTTGTGGTTTCAGAGAAGAAGATTTTTTAAAGTTTTTTCCTATATGTCTATATAAAAACATGCAAAATCTCAATATACAAACTTTGGATCCCCGGGGCACGGCCATTTTTGACCCCGGGGACTTTATTTGAACAAACTTGATAGTGTAGGCGTTGGTGATCATTTTAAAAGAAAAACTGTTGAAATCTGTCCTGCGGTTCTGGAGAAGAAGATTTTTTAAGGTTTCGACTATATATAGCAATGGCGGCCATCTTGGATGTCGCACTGACCTAATTTTAACAAATCTAAAAAGCATTTATCTAAGGATCATCCATGTGAAGTTTAGTCAAAATTAGCCAAGCGGTTTTTGAGGAGAAGTCGTTTGAAGAAAAGTTAACGACGACGACGACGGACGACGGACGACGGACGCAGAGTGATCCCAATAGATCTAATAAACAGTTGGGTTATACCATTAGTTTTATTTAAATCAAGCTGTTTTATTTCCTCTAAAAGATAGGTACCCGATTTTGATTGGATATACTCTGATACAGAAGAACGTGGCCTAAACGTTAACGACGTTGCGTTGTAAACCTTCGTCTCTCGCCGCTGCGGGTTCGAATCCCACTGGGAGCTCGACTTGTAAGTGAGGAAGTGTCGATTCTTACGGATGGCGGGAGGTATACAGTACTGGTTCTACCCAGGAAAAGTGGGTGGTCTGCCTCCACCATAAAACAACTACCGTTTTATAACTTAAAGTTACGTAAAACTCCATACAAACAAACTGTGGGAAGATATATTTAAGAGGAAATATAATGGCATGCTTAGGTGCAGAAAACAGGGGTGTAGTAGTAAACAGGGTATTTTAGTATTTATTCCTGCTGTTTGTCGGCTGTCTGAAATATCAATGACTGCGAAACATTAGTGGATATTAAAGTCAACCCTATTACAAATCAGTAGTGTATAGGTGTAACACGCCTATTGACTGTTGCATTAAGTTGTGTGTGAATTAAAATTTAAATGCCATGTTGCCATTCATATCTAGGCCCAATTAAAAATGAATAACTTACATTCTCATCACAAATGACACATATGCTGCCAAAAAAATCACAGAAAATGGGGGTCATGTATCTTCTAAGAAATAACTTGTTTCATGAATGAATGCTCTCTTTAAAAACATAAACACCGAGATGCCAACATATTGTATTCATACACTCATTTCCATATAAGCACAAAAAATTAAAAACTCATAATTTAACATGACAATGCTTGAAAAATGTAACAAATAGATTAACAATATGATATAAACCAAAAATAGCACTTTAAATTAGTGAGAATGCCTTTTTTGTACAAAAAGAAATTGGAATTATTTATTGACCGCCATTATGAGACACTTCCTGTGTTGCAATGGGTGTGCTACACCTATATCCATCTGGTCCTTCAGGATCATTAAGCCCAATCATTGTCTTTGATGCAAAATACCGTTTCAGCCGGTGTTAGTGGGCGTGAGGGGTGTGTACTTCTCAGGAACAGACTCAGAAAACCCGAGTCTGCTTCTGTCTTCTATTACTTGTGTTTGTTGCTTCAAACATGTCAAAAGGGTCTTAGTTGAAATACTGATTGTTACAATTGTATTGATAAATAATCGCACTTGATATTTTGTAGCAAAACCTACAGTAAATATTGTTTCTCTTTTCCGATAATAAATAGTTCAGTATGACTTACATCTCCAGTGTATAATGAGCATCTAAAACTGTTAAAACCGTCCAAATTAACGGTCAAAGGTCATTCCATGTATTCCACCATCTTGATTTCTATAACAAATATTTCTCTTAAACGGCTAACGTTGTGTTGTTTGTCATTCGCAATAACGTCGTATTTTATGAAATAATCAAGCAGACAACGCCATATGAGTAAATTCCTTTGTTGTATATGCGTAATACATTATTGAGCTCGATCTAGTGTTATATATTATGATCTGTAAAACTGACATATTGATTAATATACGTTTTATTTTGTTTCAGAACTTCATGACAGTCAAGTGGTATGCATATTGAAACGACACTGCGAGTAATGTGATTTAATTTTGCAATTTATGTGTATTGTAATATTTTAATAATGTCTATGCTGAAAGAGAATGGTATGTCTGCCTCCTCAGAACCACTCTCCTCATACTGTATGTCAAGAACATGCGCGAGAAACATTTCCATCACGGACAACATACCTTCACAAACTAGCGGCGTAAATGGTGTTAATAACATAGGATTTGATGAGGAGAAGAAGCTGAACAATCTATCAGCAAACAATGCTTTGTCAGACGATGATAACACCATGGAACGTTCGTCTAAAGGAAAGTCTAAGAATCGGAGAGGGGTAAGTCCTGCCACATTTCTGTTATCAGTTCAGTGTGATATCTGACTTAAATACCACTTAATGAGGAGGGTGTGAGAGGTGTTGCGTTTCATATTACCTCCCATTAACACACTCAAAAAGACTGAGTCTGCTACTTTCACCTTTAGTTTTTGTTCGTTTCTTTCGAAGGTTCCATTTATCTGTATTTATTGCTATCACACTGCAATTAGTTTAGTGCTATGTAGAATCGTAAAAAGTCTCCACGCACTATAGATCAGTAGTCCTTTGTGATCATCGAACCCAAAGGTAGATGAGACTACCGGTGATACAGGTCATAAGAGGTGTTGTATCTCATAGTATCTCTCATGAACAGACTGTAAATTCGCGTTGTTACTTTCCACTCCTGTTTGTATTTAGTCTAGCATTGTATCCCGTAATGCGGCTGAATTATATGCTGTGGCTTATCAGCTAGATTAATTAGTGTTATGTTCTATGGAGATGTGATTTACAAACTTCGTCAGATCCTTGATGATAATCTCTTTCATACAGTCTTTATTAAATTACCAAGAGAGGTTACTCTTACTTTTGTAAGTCATTGCATGTTTAGTGGATGACCTATTTACAGTTTGCCATTTAGCTTTCCTCTTTGATTGTGAGATGACCCTATGCTGACGTCTATCTAAATCCTCAAAGGACTGTAGCCTTTGATGTTTGTCTCTAATCTTGCCTTTCCGTACCCTTGACGTTTGTTCTGTTGTTTTTTTGGCTTTTGCCGAGTCATTGCGTACTTGCTTTATGGCTTTTTAGGCCTTTTTATAGTCATATACACATGATCATGTATGTGGTATACTTACATGGTTTATTAATGATGCCTTGTTTGTTAGAGAATATAACCTGGCGAGAATATCTTTATTTACCCTTTCACGTTTTATTGGGATGACAATAGGGTAATAGTTAGGTTTGATCTTTCAGTTTCAGTATTTGTTGACATTTACCACTAGCGTTCGTTTAGATATGTGTGGCGGATGTGAAAGGTGCACCAACTACTGTAACCTTCTACTTACTGATCACTTGGAATATTCTGTTTCAATCATTACATCTCCCGAACATACCCCAAAAAAACCTAGTCTGCTGCTTGTCTCACTGTTTCTGTTCGTTGCTTCCAAAGCATCCTCTCTTCAGTATGCCCACACTCTGAAATAACAAGGCAAATTACATTTATAGTTGTCATGACGGATATTATGAATAGCTAATCAAGAGGTAACACAATTGTCCTGTCATGAAGGTGCGATGATTGGATATCAGTAAAAATCTGCTCCGATTTTTCAATGACATTGTTTTATTGCAATAAGAATTTATTAGAATGGAGAACGTCTCCACTACTGTAATAAATACTGAAAAGGGGATCCATTGGTAGCAATAAATACGATCAAGAGAGAAAAGTAGCATACTCGGTTTTATTGAGTCAGTCTATGAGAGGTTAATATAGTTTGCAACACCTCTCACGCCCTAGTCTATGAGAGGGTAATATAGTTTGCAACACCTCTCACGCCCTAGCACCGGTTTAAGCGATAGTCTACTCTAAAGCCACACAGACTGGGCTTGACGATCCCACAGGACCAGTAAGTAATATCACTACTGATTTGTAGTCGCGGCGTACCCTAAATGGTTTATTTTATTCTTGCTTTGGCTTCTGCCAAGTCAGTGCGTATGCTCCCTCGCCTATCTACCGGTGCACTTAACGATAATTGCCTCTAGCGTTTACATTTAATTAAACATGGAACGCAGGTTTATCAGGAATCAAAACAAGTACCTACTGCCCTTCAAAAAATGCAGAAAAAACGCCTAAGTTTGCTTTTGTTTACATGCAGAAATGAGTGCGATCAATGTCATTGAAGCGCGCGCTCTTAGTGACGTCATCTTTAATACCGGTGTAAATGGTAAAAGGACTCCTCGTAAAAATGAACGGCCCGAATTGATCTGAAAGGTAATGTAATAGGCGTAATACATGTTTTGATAGTTGGTATAAAATAAAAACACAAATAAAAGATTCCAATCCATTCATAATTAATATTTTCAATATCGAACAATTAATTAATACTTTTTTTTAAATAGTATTTTCTTTCAAAAACCGTAATTTTCAACATAATAAGTTGAATTATCCAACTGTTCACACACATGTTGACTTATCACAGTGTGGGCACAAAAACTCTGCTCCGCGACGAAGACACCTGACTCGAGAGCAATATTTAAGGTGTGTCCAGTGCATACATCTGTCACATTGCCCCCACTGCGCAAATTCTAACTGAAAGGCCAAATTCATCCCTGTTGGCATGTTCTTCTTGCACACACAGCACAGATCTTCTTCCTTTTCTTCTGTCATGTCCTCGTCAGAGGTGTCCTCGGACAAGTGTATGGCTGATGGTCCTGGCTTTGGGGATACCACGACTCTCTGGACTGGTGAAACCTTTTTCTTGGGGGCCTTCTTTACTCGTTTTTGTCCTTACTTTTCCAACTTTGCTGTCTTTTTGGCCGAAATGTTGGTAAGGATTGTCATGTTAGACGCATCTGACATCTCTCCAACAAGATCTCTTCTTTGGACAGGTACTGGCCTTCACTATCTTCTGGCTTTCCACAAAGTCTTTTGGTGGTGGCACTGTCTCTGGTTCTGGTAAAGCCACATCAATGTCCGCTTGGTAAATGATGGCCGGGAACACCTTTTCTTCACCAATCTTTTCCTTTCTCAGAGGAAAAATACCTGTCTTCCTGAAGGCGCTTGTCAAGTTAGCAGGATTCATAGCTCTTAAGTATGCCTAGCTAGCGATCTTTCCAACATCGTATCGTGTAATCTGGCGGCCTGGATTCTGTCGCAGGAAGGTCTGGCATTCCTGATTGTAGATGGCTTTAAGGGGTCCAAAGCATCCGACATCCAGGGGTTGTGTCACGTGTGATGTGTGAGGGGGTAGAATAAAAAAATCCACATTGTTCTGTTTTCCCCATTCGCTGAGTGTCAGTGAAATATGGGACCGATGGCCATCAAACATCACAACATCTACACGATCTTTGTCCAAAGGCACAAACCGTCGGAAGTGGTTGTCCAGAAAGTTCATAAATGTTCCTGAATTTGACCATCCTGTCTCCGACATCTCTCCTGCCGTTCCTGGTGCAGTGCCCTCCAACAGCTCGTTCATCCATCGTTTTCCTGGGAAAATAAAGTATGGAGGGAGGCATGTCCCAGCGGCATTGCCACAGCCAATAACCGTCACATTTCCCCCCTTGGCGAAGTTATGGCCTGTGGAGTGGTTCCCTTTGTACACATTAATCTGGGAGGGGTATGTTCCAATCGTAATTCCGGACTCGTCTATGTTCCAGATTCGCTCTGGTCTATCTGTTAGCGAGTGACTGTTAAGTACTCTCTCCAGCTCTTCAAAATATTTATCCAGCACTTCCTTTGATGTGGCCTTGGCACGGAAAATTGCTAACTTATCAGTTTTTGCGAGTCGCATATCTGGCCATCTTTTGTTGAAGCAAGAGTACCATGACTCTCCGAATGTAGGGTCCGTCTCCTTCTTCTTCCCCAGACTCACTGCAAATCCATTTGCAACATTCAAGAAAGCCTGCTTGGAATATCCATACCCGATCTTACACATGTATGTATCATGGTCTAAAAACCTCTGTTCCTCCTCTTTAGACAGTGTTGGGGCACGTCCATAATTAGGCACGATGTCTGGGGCATCGACATCAACTGGTTGTATGCCCAAATGCCTGTCCCTCAAGGTGCTTTCCGGAATCCCAAACATTCTTGAAGCCCTGTAAACGGACAGTCCATCTGCTTTCATACGCTTGAATGCTACAGCAATCTGCGCTGTATCGTATTGACGGTTCTTTGCTTTGCCGTTAAGCGATAGCTGAAAAAGAAGAAAGAATTGCAATCAAAACCTGTTCATGTGGGAGTGGGAAAAATGCGGGAAAATATAAAATATACGAGGTATTAAGTTATAAATGCACCGTTTCATATCCTTATAAGGCGATAACGTGACTTCCGTTTCTGATAGCAGGTGCTTTTCTCAGAAAAAATAGCAGAAGTAAAATGTCAATGTTCGCAAAATCACATTTTTGAATGGAAAATTGTTAGGTAAGGATCAAATTACATAGAATTTTAGTGAAAATAAACAACGGAATATTGTTTTAACAAACTTACCCGTAGAAAGCTTATTTTAGTCGATTTTTTTGTCTTGACAGATAGCGCGGAATCTCCGTAAACAAAATGCGACCGAAATGCCCGTATGAAAACAAGTCCGCGTGAGATTCATTCGAGTATTACGGATTACACCGGTAAAAAGCGACCACCGGTAAATAGTGGAATCACCATACTTGCTTTGTGGCTTTCTAGACTATTTTATATATAATATACATGCCTATCTTTGTGTTATACTTATATCTAGTATATGTCTGCCTAGTTTGTTCCTTTTTATTCGGATTGCAGATAGATATAAGTGGGGTTTGGTACACTCTAGGCCATTTCTCCACTGTTCGTTCCAAGGCGGTAGCCCTATTGTCAACATTTGTTTTATGTTTGTGTTGTCACAAACATTGCCTCCTATTTATCCATGTAATTGTTGCTTGTTTCGATACGTGATTTTCGTTGACTGTGGTCCTTGAATTTCCTGTTCGACATTTATATCTACCTTTCACGCAGGTTTATATACAAAGAATGCTTAAAGAACAGTTTTCCCCTCAAAAACGACTTCATCTACCGCGACAATTTTATGCATTGCTTCATATATATGAGCAATTAAAAACAATTCTCAGAATGCTTATCATGTATTAAGTGGGAAATAATGGTTGTTTGAATGCAGAGTTAGGTTACATGTTCACCCATAGAATCACAGAAATATGATACCAAGGGCCGTAGCCCGCGGTTTCGATGTGTTTCAAGTCCCAACCACCAGGTTTTGATCTCGCACAATATAAACCCGCTGGAAATATGTTATTTTTTTTTTATCTGACATGAATTTTTAGGTTTTTTATACACATATTTTCGAGAGATTGAACATAATACAAACACATTCTCACAGCTTACATTGTGCGTCCATCTCTCAGCACCAAACGAAGAAAACTACTGATTTGTAGTCGGGGCGACGTTTTACACAGCACTAAACAAACTCTAGTGTGAATGTCAATAAATACTGACTTATATATCATAATACATTTGTGTAACTACAGACGCAAATGAGGACTGAATCATTGTGTGTGTGTAAAGTAAAACACGTAGTCCCAATTATTTCATAATTTATCATTATTTGACGTTTTACTTTATAAAATGCATGTTAGTAACGTTAACTTTGGCCGCTGCGTAACGTAGCTGACGTCATATAAAACAACAAAACAATGTCACGATTTCTCTTCCAAATTGCCGCCGTATGCAAGGTAAATTGACAATATTAAAGTAAAACTATCACGTCGTAGGTGGATAGAAAGATAGGATACTTGACAGAGTAATAATTCGCAGTCACTCATGTAAGACCCTCTGTATAAATCCATTATCTTGACTTCATACTGAATTTTCTAAAACGAAAGTATTGTCAATTTCTGAAGCTCAAAAGACAGAGCACGCTGTCAATTGTTGAGAAAGACCTGGAGGCACTTCGCATGAAAATACACAGAAAGGTTGATGACATGAACTCCAGTGTTTATTCTGCACCTATAAAAATATGGAAAAGCAAGCGTGTACATAAAACCAATCGGATTAGCAGCACTACACGAACCAAGCAACCAGACATAAAGAAAACCAAAACATATAATGCCAACGAAGACAGTTCAGGAGAAAGTGAAACCGAAATTTATAGCGATAATATCAATTACGGAGATAACAAGTTTATGCTCATCTGCGAACCGAAGGAAACCAAATCTCGAGTCATCAATAATAAACAGATAGGAAACAACAATGTAATCGTAAATCTAAATTTGAATATAAGCTCAAATGCATGTCAGATTATTGACAAATATGGAGAGGTTATTAAACTAGACACGGGTGGAGAAGGTAAGAATTGTTTTTCATGTCACAGTTTACCAATTAAATTTTACACTAAGATAATGTTTAAGAGTACACTTCTCCTACAATGCTTTATTATTTAAATAGTTTCCAAGGGGTTACATTCAGATGTTATTAAACACCTAGTCTCATTTATTTGACGTCTGGGGTGCTTTGTATTTACATGCGGACGTTTATAGATGCACGTCTCATTGCGTTTGACCAAAAACCGTGTGGACAATTTCAGACCGTGTGTAAACGTTTCTTGTATGACGTCACTGCACTGACACTTACGTTTCTTGTATGACGTCACTGCACTGACACTTACGTTTCTTGTATGACGTCACTGCACTGACATGACGTCACTGCACTGACACTTACGTTTTGCCGTTCAAACATGCATAGTTCTTAAATTTAAACTAATGTATCAAAATGTTTTTTTGGAATACAACTTTAGTGTGAAATGGATAACACATGATCATTCTTCACCTGAGGTAAGTAGTACGTTTATAAAATTCAGTTTATCAGTTTAAATTGTCTGTTTATACGAGTATCTAGCGCAGAGAATCTCTGTGGAAATTCCACATATAAAAAAGTCGGAGGACGGCGCATATCAAATATCGTCTCGCCGTTCGTAGACGTGTATTTTATGCACTAATTAAACCCCACATTGAACGTTCCAGGGCGGTATTATTCATGGGCAGAGCTCCAGATAACCAAATGCTGGGGGAGTGGCGGGGGGAGGGGGAGTATTTCAGCCTTAAAAGTTAGTAAATCAGCATTGAAAAATAAATAAATTAAGAATAAAAATCTGCATTGGCAATTTTCAATTGTAGTATAAAAACGGCATATGTGTTAGTAAAACCAACAACATTTACAATTCTAGTATAAAAACGGCATACGTGCGAGTAAAACCAACAATATTTACAATTCTAGTATAAAAAACGGCATTTGTGTGAGTAAAACCAAAAACTCTATAACATTTACTCTTAAAAAAGTTAAAAATCATTTCAGATTTATTTAGGGGATAAACAACTCTTTGACAGTAAAGCTTATATGGAGCTCTGCATGAGTACCTTGTTATTGGTTACATTATATATACATTATTCATGTTTGGAATATAGACCGTTGGGATATTTAGAAAGATAGGATTTTTGATCGCCGTCATACGCACACATTTTCTGGCGGCTTTTGTGTAAGCCTGTGTTGGAGCTCTTTAAATGATGACGACGGCCTTTAAGTGCCAACCTACTGCTGCAAATGAAAATATATGGCCAAATTCACAATGCTTAAACCATTGTGAATTTGGCTTTATTTTCTTTGCGCAGTTTGGTTGGAAATTAAAAGGCGTCGTCATCATTTAAAGAGTCCAACACAGGCTACACCAAAGCCGCAGAAACAACCATGCGAGAGCAGCTGTAGCGATAATAATTGTAGCTGCTCGTCTGATAGAAGAGACTGGACGAACTCACACACGTATGATAGCCCCAAAGATGCAACGGACACATCTGCTAATTTCAACAATCGTGTTACAAACCTCTCATACGACAAGAAGATCAGCAGCAGCCACAGCAGATCTCCAGATGAACATTTAGATTCAGAACGTGATCACGATATTAACGTCAACGAAGATGACCAAATTTATGACACCGTTAAGAAAATTGACGACGACACAATATCTTTGAAATTCGAAACTCTTCTAGGAATGAATGGAGAGAGATGTTTTGATGAAACATGTTTAACGGATGATGTGTTAAAAAGACAGGGCGTTGTCGATTTTATGCAGAATAATGGTACAGACTTTGACATTGCCATTTGTGAGTGGGAATACGAGCACGAGTCAGTATACAGCTATGTTACTGAAAAAGGTACACTTTCATTTAAACAACAACCACATTTTACCACACATGTACACCGTTTCTAAACCTGCTGACGACGAGGTATATATATATATATATATATAACTTACATTTTTTGAGAATCCAAACTCAATAGAAACAATATAAGCAACCAGGCCAAACCCCGAAACTTGTGCATTGAATTAACAGTTACCAACTCATAATTCATTTACGCATATTCAATCATGGGTATTTTAAAGTTGAATGTCCACCCTTTTTGTAGTATCAATTAACAAATTTAACTCTTAAACATCATATGAACATTTCTTGATAGTGCCGGAGAGAAACATATATTTAAATCTAGTACTAAGAAATATAAAAAGATCGGACAGGGAAAGTAGCATTCAAGGAGGACAGTCAACCACAAAACACAGAAACAAACACGCAAACAGACAAACAAGAAGGCAAAAGTAATAATAAATGCAAACGACATCACAAACACTAAGTTGTATGTAAACATAAGTAGTATTTGCATGACGTAGAAACTACTTTTACCACTGCGTGACTGCACGGGGAAATGAGGTAAATCTGAATTGCATAGCTGCACAACTGTTTAACAAATAATGTAAGGTGCTGAGGTCCATATGCAAGTTTATGGACTGGGCAGTCAGATCTAGAACTGGGCAGTCAGACCTAGAATGTTATATGGACCGAAGCGAAGCTGATGTCCATATAACGTTCTAGGTCTGACTGCCCAGTCCATAAACTTCATATGGACAGAAGCACCATACATTATTTGTTATATTATACCGAATCTGACCAACAAATTCAATCAATACGTTTTATGATTTATTTTGACGTCGGTTTTTTTCACACGTCCGTTAATATAGCTATCGGACCGGGTTCCCGGTCAATATGCAACTTTATGGACCGGATGACGTCACATTAAACAAAGAGTGGAATATGCAACTGAGGTATAATATTGCCAGATAATCGATAAATACATTTACCTGTGGATTAATTTACCTGTTCAAAGTTTTCCTCGTCATCAAATACAATGTTATTCGCGCTATTCACAGATATTGCAATGTGTGAATTGTAAACATTTATTGTTGTGTATTGATTTCGATCTAGATAAACATAAACATGTTCATGAAACTAATTGATAAGTATTTCAAACACACTCCATACATAGTCTCAATCAGGATAACGGCCTTTATCTGGTATGTAAGTTTACTAGTTTATTATGCCAAATCGTTACTAGTCTTCATATATTGTTCATTGCTAGACTTTTTGAAACCTCGCGTATACAGATTATTTGTTTTGCTTTTTTAAATCCCTTATGCTCTACAATGTGGCAGATACATATATAAGCTAAATATATCGGTAGGAACATAGTTTACAAATATAGCATCTGTTTCCCCCAACAATGAAATGTACTAAATGAAAATTGTTCTTGTCTTTGTTCACACACTATAATATATTATTTGTGATTTTGTTACATTTCCTCTTACTGCATATATGTATGCCTGAGATGTAAATAAAGTTCTGTTCTGTTCTTTTCTGTTCTGAACCAAAACATGGCCGGAGAACTTTAAGAACCCGTACTTTTAATTAGCATAATTGAACACCAGCATATAATTAACTTAACAACCACTACAATAACTGAATCAGTACACAAGCCGTCACCGACCATTAAAATAGACTAGTCTTGATCATCTTCGACGCTTGATTGTAAATACAAACGTCTTGTCCAGGTGAGCAGAAACAAATTTGAAACTGGAACCACGTGACCGTAATCATTATTTTTTTATTAAAGTATTTCTGCATTTAGTCCGTCGATATAATGATGAAGTTTCCCTCTTTGTTTATATATATAAATTTATTGTCTTTCCGCCTTTCTGTATATCTTGGATAGCAGGTGTTCCTGTCTCAGCCAATCGGAAACCTTACCAGTGTATCGGCAAAAATCAAACTTTGTTTTTGGAGGTCTGTTCTAGACGTTTGTCTTTTTAAAACAAGCAAGCGTCCCAGATGATCTAGAATATACAATCAACATGCTCGTTGTTAGGTGAATGGTCTTTCAATGCTACATTTCCGTTTCGAATTTTATAGATAGATAGATCTTTATTTCCAATTTCCAATAGGCTTAAAAGCCCATGAGGATACAAAATTCAATTACAAAGCATGACAACAGTGTAGTTATTACAAACAATACATGTTTAAATATGCAGTTTATCTTAACTGAGCTGATACAATGAGAAGGCGTTTACATAACACTTCCTTGCATAAATAAATTACAATTCATCACAATTTCCTTAACACATATATTACATACATTATATTCAGAAATAGCTAATTTCTGTATAGTGTTTCGTTTCGTAACTTAAATGCTTTTAAAACAAAGGTACACAGTTTGCGAATATATATCTTATTTTGTGAGTTTAGTAATTCCAGAAACTTGATCATATTTGGTCTCTTATAAAAATATTTAGGAATATATTGCTTCCTTAACATTATGTATGTTTGGCATTCCAACACAAAATGAAATTCATCTTAAGTTTATTACAAAATACACATATTCTATCGCTTACAGGAATTCTATTTGGTTTAACCCACCTACCGGCTTCAATTTGCAGTTTGTGAGATGACACCCGTAATTTAGTTAGTGCTTGACACATTTTGAAAACATTTATATTATCTAGATATGATTGAAACTGAAACTTTGCAATGTTTATATAAAAAACTGCTCTAGTAGAATTTTCTAATCGACTATGCCAATTCTGAACAAAATTGTCATTTAACCTTTGCTTTAATATTATACTTTCGGTGAACCCTAGAACCGGGTTTAAACTGACAGCTGCCTTTCTGTCACTAACGTTTCCAAAAGCTATAACCCTGTTGTCGAACATTTAGCGCGAACTCTTACATGTCTAACCTTCTTGTTTATAAAGTATAGTTATGAATAATAGCACGTTTATTTCTTATATGTGTTTCCGTTAATTCTCTGATTTCTTTGGCAAGATAAATTATAGTTTATATATATGTAGGAGACACGAAGCAAGGCGGTTATCCATATGCGGTAGTCCGATCACACGGTCCTGCCATCCTACCCCGAGAACCAACTGAACATTCGTGTGACCACCATTCTCGTCCACCATCACCTAGCTATTCATCTGTCAACGAACTCTCTAAAATACAGATTACAGGAGGTAGTGTGCTAATTTATGAATATAAACGTTCATTGCTAAATGTACATCTGTTCAAAGCTGTTCAATTGCTGATGGACAAAACTTAAAAGTTACTGCTATTTTGTCATAATGTCATTATTGTTGATATTGGATTGGTCAAAGCGCTGTAAACAAGAGTCAGTCGCCCATACATAATCATTATTTTAAGACTATCCAGATGTTTCAAGGGTAAAACAAAGTTCGACATATTCCAACTATTATTTATTTACATATTCAAATTAATATAAACTAAGGTCAACCGTTTTTGTCATTAGCCGAACCAAGACTGTTTCGATATTGTGTACCATGTCTTACTCTTTTACTTTTAAATATATATACATCACATGTACTTTTGGTTAACAAGACTGATTTTGACTAACAGCGTTTAACTAAATCTACATTGCCATGACACATTATACAAGTAAACTATGAAGACAACTAGCAATGCAAATAACATAATGACTTTCTAAATGAGATTTTTAAAAAGAAAACCGTATAATTATGTAATAATAAAAATGAAACTTAGATGGCTTATTGACTGATCGGACTAATTAAGATTTCTTAACTACCAAGGAATGATCATGCTGCTTAAATCCAGATAGATAGTTAATATATTGATAACAATTATTCTACTTCCTTTAATTGTACAAAAGGGGTATCACCAAGCCCACCACCGAGGAACCCAGACGTTACGTATAGAAGAAAACCGAGACCCGATGAGCCACCTGGAAAACGATACGATGTACGCTTACCATCTCCGCCACGTCAAAATACTCATCCTGAAATACAGGCACCAGACTACGTGGCACCACCTGTACCAGTTGATGTGTCAGTTGATTACGACTCTGGCAGATTGGTATGCGAAGACAAAACAAAAAAAGGTTTATATAATACTTGAACACTAGTTAACCCCTGATCGTAATAAGGCATGCGTAATAAGCTGTATTGATTATGTATTACTACTTGAGAGGTGTTGCAAGTTATATTATCTCTCATGAACAGATTCAATTAAACAGCTACTTGTCTCTCTTGATTGTGTGTGTTGCTTCCAAGAGATCCATCTTTTCAGTATTTATTGACATTCACACTAGCGTTTGTTTAGCGCTGTGTGGCGGCTGTGAAAAGTCGCCCCGACATCCGTAATGTTATTACTTACTGGTCGTTTGCGACCATCAAACCCACTCTTTGTGATTTTAAAGTAGAATACCGCTTAAGCCGGTGCTAGGGGGCAAATTTATTACCTCTCATGAACAGACTAAAACCCGAGTCTGTTACTTTTCTCTCTTGAGTGTGTGTATTGCTTCTAAATGATCCCCTTTTCAGTATTTATTTACTAACGCATTGAGTAGTGATCCTGATTGCCCAGTGGGTAGCACGATCGAATAACGAAGCCTCACTAGCACCCCATGGCTTCTTCGGTGTGTCCTTGGGCAAGAGAATTCCTCATAGTAGAACATCCTATATCGTCATAGCACGTTAAACTAGTAAGAGCTGGAAAGTGTTCCTGAATTCCTATTTATCCTTTCCCTATCTCTGGGGCGGCTCAAAATAACCCATAATTTATTGGTGAGCCATTAAAAAGGAATTCACGTATAGAAAACTCTTTCCTATATGATGCATGATGTTGTATATTGGTAGTGTGTTTGGTACTCTGGTAATCCCCTACCGTTCTATTTGATAATTATATATGCATTACAATAGAGAGTCATGGTTGTTTCTTTTATTGATTCCCAGGCAAGCATACGACAACTGCCAATGGCGAGGCAGAATTCTCAGAAATGGGTTCCATGTCATTTTCCACCTTTTTGTTTGATGCTTTCTTAAATTGGTCATTATATTTGTTTTCGTGACACCACGGTAGATAAACTAGAAGGTAAACATACTCAGCGTGGCTCAATCCAGCGTGAAGTATTTATAACAGAATTTGCAGCAACTTTGCAGTTCTACATATAAACAGTGTCTAGCTTAAAAATGATCTACTTGTAAAAAAACAAAGGTGTTCTTTGATCACTGGGACTAAAAACAAAACCTTTACTCAAAGCATCTGCCACGTTTTACAAATAAATTATATTTTTGAAACAATAATGGCATCTTCATTTAGGATAATATTTGGTTGAGAGTTAGTAATCTTTTTCTTTAAATATATAGTGGTGTGGTCTTCCAGAAATCAATACTTATATTCATAGAGAACGCTCCTGGAAATAATTATTTAGTGATTTAGAATGTGTTGAAAGTAATTTCCTTCTATTCTGTATTGAAACGAAAAAGAAAAGCAACTCGGGAATTTTCGCTATATATTGTGTTATATAAATAGTTTTTTCTAAGTTGTTTTTTATGTAGCTAATTGGTAATTTCCCCAAATAGTTTCCATAATCGGCATATGAGTATCCGCAATTTTAGTTATTTCTGGTTGCTATGTGTTGTATATTACTTCATCATTATTGTCACAAGTAAGGTTGTCAAGACAAACTTCACTTCTATTTTAGACATCATTTAGGTCTTCTATATTTAAATCTTTGAAGCTGAACTGCAAACTTTGCTTTTTTATATATGAGTACCGCATTTTCTGTAATAGTAATTTCATGTTTTGTCATTTGCTGACGCCAGTTGGTGTATTTAAATAAATACTGAAAAGGGGATCCCTTGGAAGCAACAAACACAAACAAGAGATACAATTTGTAGACTCGGTTTCATTCGTAAATGGGTTGATTGTGTTAAAGTGGTTGTTTACTAATTTGGCTTCCTTAACTATAATTATAGTCTTACACTTCCATAAAATCAAATGAAGTTTTCTCTATTATTTTACATAACAAGTCATAGTTATGATATCCATCACCATGTTATTATTTATATATACATCCGTCATTAGTGTTTGTAATTTGGGAGCTAAACGCATCATCTGGGGGTTAATATAAGCATAAAATACAACATTTTGATTTGTTGAGAATTACCACATGTGTCTTTTTTACGGTGTGATAGTATATTACTTCCTATTCATGAGACTTTATCCCCACCACACATTTTCTTTTCGCGACTCCCGAAATTGTACACAGGAACGTCAACAATATTGTCTCTAAATGTTTCATCCGTTTCTGTTTCTGAAATATTTTAAACTATTTGTGTTCATATGTACAACAATAAATGTGTTGGTAGGGTGTTTTCTTGCAATCAAAATTCTTCGAAAGTTTTAGTTGAAATAGTACTAAAGTGAAATATTTGGATTGATACCATGGCTTTCCAGATCTTCGAAAAAAATACTGAAAAATGAAATATGTCATAATTTTTGCAAATCCTTGTTTCCTCAGTGTTTCTTGTTTCGCAATTGAGTTTAAATAAATAATAAGTACTTTTTTTAAATTTATATTTGACACTTTTAGATACGCTCAACGGCTATGCGTGGTACTACGGAAAATGTAGTGCGAAGGAGGCAGAAACGTGCTTAAAGGGTAAAAGCGTAAGTAAAACTCTCTCTATATGATAATACATGCATAACACCCTAGATTCACTAGAAGGACGTCCGTGGCCGAGTGGTTGGGTTAGAGTCTCTGACTTGAAATCTCTGACTCCTCACAGCTGTGGATTCGAGCCCTCATGGGACCAGGAATCTGTTTGTGAGAAAGCTTTCCGGATGGCTTGTGGAACGTCGGTGGTTCTACCCAGGTTCCCGTTCGGGCACGAAAATTGCCCGAACGGGCACCTTGGGTCTTCAACAGTGGAAGCTGGAAAGTCGCCATATGACCGTAGCTGTTGGTGCGACTATAGAATCCAATTCAATTTGTTTAAATATTTCCCTGTTTATTATGTCGTCCAGCTTTAAAGAGTGCTTGCGTGAACTTTAACTCTTATACATGTAGGATTGTAGACAGTTCTTCACCTTTTATTTGCATAAATATACCACAGAAATAATCGTACATTGTAGAGAGCTTGAAATTGAGAACGCTAAAATCAAATGCAGCCAATGGTCGAGCGCTGTTTTATCATTGCGCTTATATGCACATTATCGTCAAAATATTGTTCGCTGCGCTAAATTTTCACTACGCTAAATAAACATATCTACAAAGGTAGACTAGACATGTTAGTAGATGTTTTGCACCTGAAGGAGAGTCCCTTTGTTTATAGAAATAAGTTGTGTGGTCTTTTTTTACTTCTTCCATATTTGTATTATGTACACGCCCTTTATGAAACTGCTAACTCAGGGTGACTGCAACAGATCTATATTGTCTAACTTGAATGTTTTTTTTTTATATTATAACTTACAGCATGGCAGTTTTCTCGTCAGAGACTCTTCGGAACCTAAGCCGGAACATTTGTACACCATGGTATTTAATGACGAAGGTACCATAAGAAGGTTGAAGATACTGCAGAAGGATAACATGTTCTTTTTCTCAGACTCTACAAACAAGGTACGCTAATACAGGATGTCCAAATAACACGAAGAACCTCAGTCAAGTAGACATAGCTTGCGCGTAAAAGACGAGGGTGTCCACAAAAGGCGTTGTTTCCGAGAAATGCTTTGCATTTGAGTGCAAATTAAAGACTGTTGGTCCGCCATCTTTCAATTATTTAAAAAAAAAGAATCAAAAATGTTAAGTGAAATTTTCAACCATTTAGTACATGACAGTAATTAAACACTATTAATGTGAACTTAATATTCAGAAGGAATATTTATATGGCAAAAATTGTGTGTCCTTTATATCCGAAGCGTTTAGTACTTTACTCAAAGTTGAGTACTTTACTCAAAGTTGTTTTGTTTCTTACGTGAAATAATTTGGTCTATAAAATAGTCCATTTATCCATCTAGAGCACACGAGACATCATTTCTAAATAAAATAAGCCATGTTTTCACATCATCAAAATTTCCAAGTATATCAGAAGTATTTAATTTCTGCCACGTTCTGTGTGGTTACCATTTGCTGATGACATGCCTAAAATATGCATTTGGTTGAACATCCCTTTTTTATCCTTTTTTTAAAGATGGTGGACAAGTAGTCCTTACTATCGATGATGAGTAATTGGTTTAAATGAGTAAACACTGAATATGTGTCTAGCTGTTCGTTTATAATTTGTTTATGGAATTAAATGAACGCGAATAGGTCGAATATATAAGAATCACTTTAATTGTTAATTTCAACTTATAAAATACAGAAGCAAGGCCGATAATTTATACTATTTTTATTTGTTTTAATTGAACGGAGGGATTTCACTGCGTAGTATGTCTACCGAATCACGTAAATGTTTTGGGATGGAGATATACACATTTCATCTTTGTTTGTTAGCACATTATTTTCCTTAAGATAATATAACAGAAAACGGTATCAGATTCATACGCAATTTGATCTTAAGTTTTCTTTAAATAAAGTCTTGATCAGACGATGTCCGACAATGCGGAATGCAAATTTCACGTATGCTTTAAAGTCATTGGCCTTGCTTCTCGATTAATAAGCACATCTGTGTTTGTATACCCGATATATTCGACTCTGGCAAACAAAGAATTAGAATGGTTGTAACATAAATGCTGTGTACGGTTGACAAAAATCATTAACTACCTCCTAATTACAGAGTCGTGGCCTTAACACAATAATGTCGAAATATATGAATTCCATAACACTTTAAATACATCGGATGTTAACTGCTTTGGAAGGTTTCTTTTAATAAGGATTTTGGCTGATCTGCCAATTTACAGAATCAACGCACGGGTTACAGATTAATGACATTATTTAATAAGAAGAACTGTCAACTAATATGCTACATAACTGGTAAATAGTATCTGATTATCATCTTAGTGGGCATGTTTGTCCTATCATAACAAAATCCGCAACGATCATATTTCACGTATATGTTGGCCCTTGATATTGCCAAAGTGAGTGAAGTTAGGTTTTTTTAATGCAATTACTCAACTTATACAAATGTGCGGCTTTTTTGCCACTGGCCGTTCCAAGGCGGTAGCCCTGTTGTCAACCATATTGTGTTTATGATGTCTTATCTTGCTGTTTATTCATCTTTAAAGTCGCTCTTTGTTTCTGTGTGTGTTTGTGGTTGACTGTCGTCCTTGAATGCTACTTTTTCTGTTCGATATTTATATCTACTTTTAATTTCCTCCAAAAGTTGGAATGGACAAAATATCTTTTACGAGTTTGACAACGACACTCTTTCGTCCGCTTGTTACATATCCCTTGATGTAAATAACTGTAAATGGTATCTCGGATTTATCAAACTTCGTACACGCATTTGTACTATATTACATACCCAGTCCATACTTTACAGACGTATAGCTCCGAATTGTTGTCAACAAATTATGTAACTGCTTGTTTACGTAAACATAAACAGTTACGAGAATGTTTATTTAAGCAAGGTTTCGGTGTATTTAGGCATGAAGCAGTCAACATGTGGGTTTAAGGATGATTGCAGTTTAGTTATAGAAGCAACTGTATCCTTGTTTATGTTGTCCCTTTAGATTATATAGCCTTGCGGGGATTTATTTATCTACACTGAGCGGATTTATTTGGATGACAATATGGTAAGAGTAGTGTACCATAGGACCTGGTTTAAACACCCTGCGACATTGTTGCCACTGACCGTTCAAAGGCGGTACCACTGTTGTCCACCTTTTTTGTGTTTGCCGTGTCGCATACTTTGATTCTATTGTTTCTTTGCTATTGTTGTTTGTGTTTGTTCTGTTGTTTGACTGTGTTAATAATGTGAATCCTACATTATACCTACTTTTTTGGTCAATAGTATTGAACTTAAACCAAACTTATAAACAATCGTGTACCATAAAGAGGGATGCTAAACTGAAAATACTGAGCCTTTCTCTGGATCTATCAAAGCAAGTGCTTGTTTTGTCTACGTTTTATATTTACTATGTTGGATTTGCTTTAAAGAGATCTTGAAAAATTGACAATGAAAATACTTGATAAATGCAAAGTTATTGCCCTTGATTAGGGAAATTAAGTCAATAGTATCAATTTTGACATAGACTATTTATACCATACGTTATAGAGACTGAGTTATGACCCCTGCATGTGTGTAAAATGTTGATATACAACACGTTTATATGTCATTTAGTTTTATCGAAACAGCCTACTGGTACTTTTGTTTCGTCTTTCATCCTAATAATGCATATGTAGCATTGAGTACCTAACATATACTGAAACGCAAAAGAAACGCAACACGGGAATTTCCGCTATATATTGTATATAATGCAAACATAATTCGACATAATATTCCAAAGAAATCCCAAGATGTTTTGTAAAAAAAAGTTGCAGTTAATTAGAGAAAGGACACAACTGTGAAGTTGTAGACGTTTTAATCACACTACACCTTGTAACAAGAAATTCATAAATGTTTAAGTTCCTCTTTGAAAAATTGAGCCAGTTCAGTACTGTATTTAACGCAAAGAGTTTGCAAAATTTTGCATCCTACGTTTGCTCACATGCTTGAGCCAAACGCGTACTCTGCCAATAATGAAACTTTGAAGGAATACTATTTGCTGTATTATGTTTTGTATAGGTATTTTTTTCCGAAAAGAAAGGTCTTACGTAGCCATGTACCATTCGATTAACAGCAGCATATTGTACATACAATATATAGCGGAAATTCCCGTGTTGCGTTTCTTTTGCGTTTCAGTGTATAACATTGACCAATTTCTTTTACCGATTTTGTATCTTTTGCACTATGTACTAAGTACTAATTTTCTATCAACTGTATATACATAAACCATTGACCTATATGCATATATTTTGTATATTTGCCACTAATTATGATGCACTTCTGTTTCATTTAAGACATTCGACACGGTGGAAGATCTAATAGCGGAACTACAAAAGACAAATTTGGAAATCAAATTAGAAAAAGGCATTTGGAAGCGTATCAAAGTACAACAACTCCCACCATCGTAACACATCTAACCAAACAATTCATTCGAACTAAAATGGAAAGCGATGCCAATGTTATTTCTTCATTAGTACACATTTGTTGTATAGTTTTGAACAACATGTCTTATTATCATATTTTTTAGTTTATCTTTGTAACTTCGGAAAAAGCTACGGAATAGAACCAAGTATAATTTTAATGACGGTTTCGTTCGCAAGGCTAATCATTTCGCTATGGTACACCGACGTGTTTTTAATACGCCAAACAACAACGCAACGACATTCGTAAACTTGTGAAGTATTAACATAATATATTCTATTTGGAATAAACAAGGCAATCAGACACTGTTACTTTGACTATTGACAAATAGGAACTGCTGCCGGGTGTGATCGGTGTTTTATTGAAGAACATTAGAACCACACTTCTTAAAATATTTTACACATTTAGCTTTCTATGATCAATTATTTTGCAAGACATGTGTACAAGATGTCTGGCGGTGGTATGTTTATGTACATCTATCATCTCATTTTCCCATAAAATCGCTCTCCCAAAATGAACATGAAAGGTATTCCCTCACATGAACAGATTCAATAAAACCGAGTCCGCTACTTTTATCTCTTGTTGTGTCTGTTGCTTCCAAGGAATCCCCTTTTCAGTATTTATTGAAAGTAGAATACCGCTCAAGTCGGTATTTGGGGGCCTGAGAGATGCTGCACCTTATAGTACCTCTCATACCTGAACAAACTTCATAAAATCGTGCCAGCTACTTTTCTCATTGTTTGTGTTTGTTGCTTTCAGTGTATCCCCTTTTCAGTATTTATTGACATTCACCGTAGTTTGTTTAGTTCTGTAAAATGTCGCACCGACAAAATATCAGTAATGATATTACTTACTGGTCCTTTGGGATGATCAAGTCCAATCTTTGCGTAGAATACCGCTTAAGCCGGTGCTACGGAGCACGAGAGGTGTTGCACCTGATGTAACCTTCCATGAATACACGTTGTAAAAGTGAGTCTGCTACTGTTATCGCTTGTTTGTGCCTGTTTGTGCTTTTGCTTCCAAGGTATTCATTCCCTTTTCAGTCTTTATTAATAGACATTCGTACTGGCGTTTATTTAGTGCTGTGTGGCGGATGTTAAATTTCGCCCGGACTTGAATCAGTAGAGTTATTACTTACTGGTCTTTGGGGTCTTCATGTCCACTCTTTTCGGCTTTAAAGTAGAATTCGCTAAAGCTGGTGCAAGGGGACGTAAGAGGTGTTGCATCTTAAATTACCTCTCATGAAGACAGTCAATAACACATGATATGCTGCTTTTCTCTCTTGTTTTTAATTGTTGCTTTCAAGGGAACTTCTTTTCAGTATTTATTTAGGTCATATGTATATTGCTTCCAAGGGATCTTCTTTTCAGTATTTATTTAGGTACTATGTATATTGTAACGGGGCATAAACATACGCATTTTACTAATTCTTTTTATTATTCACCTTATTGCTGTTTATCACTAGAGTTATTTTATATTTCGTCTTATTTTGTCTGCAGTATATAAATTTGTCTTCAAATGTTGTTTTCTACTGGATTGTATATCTAGTAATTATGGATTCCTTTGTATCTAAATGAAAATATATTGTGTTTCATAAGCAATTACGTTAATATTTGGGGACTTTGGTTTTATAAAATTTACAGATTCATCACCATCATTCATTCCTTCTTGGTTTTATTTTTCTTGGAACTTTATTCTATTTATTCCTCTCTTTTTTTCCTCTCTTTTTGTTCACCAGAAAATGTATTTGAATATTTTATGTTAATTATATTGTCATATTGTTAAATGATAATTACATTACTGTTGGGAAGGTGCTTTAAATGTTAATTACATTACTGTTGGGAAGGTGCTTTATTAATGCTGGAAAAACTGGTGGCCCTATGGTGTATATAGAAGAAAAACAATAAAATATGAAAGCTAACCATGCTCTTGTTTTAAAAAAATACAATATTTCCACGAAACCACTATACTTTCTAACAACGAAATCGCATAAATTGTTTTTCATAATGATATTTTGAGCTCTCCAATTACACCATAGTTAGCACTGTATTCCATAAAGCAACCCCTTTCAAACCACAATTAAACCAAGCCTTATGTGTGGTTTGAGTGGCGTCTATAACTCTATTTTGCCTTTTGTTAATAATAAACACCTCGGTAAGAACACCATTTTTAATATAGATATAAAAATCGAACAGGAAAAGCAGCATTCAAGGACGACAGTCAACCACAAACACACAGAAACAACGAACAATTTTAAAGATGAATAAAAGTCAAATAAGGCATCACAAACACAAAAGGGTTGACAATAGGGCTACCGCCTTGGAACGGTCAGTGGCAAAAAAGGCCGCATAAACCTGTTAAAATGGTTACGGTCATAAACAATACTAAGCCTGGTATACAATGAGAGTGAATCCACAAACAGTTTACATAAACATGCACATTTATCGGGAAAGTATAAACAATCGATGAGCAAACACATGGTCCGTAAAATATAGCCCAGTTCGATAATATCAGTTGCTTCCCTTTAACGGTAATGCAGACTGTCATTTCCAACTTTAGGTCAGATAACACTATTTATTTAGGGTTTCTGATTATTTGAAAACAGTATACTAGGGTCTATTAGGGCATAGAGTCAAACTGTAAGGTAGATTCTGATTGGATTAAATTACCAAAATAATAACAAATCATAATAAAACATCAACATATTATATATCCATCATAAAACATGTTCATTTAGGATATTTTGACTAAAAGTTGCATTTTAATTGATACAATTGAAATCGGTAGATATTTGCTAAAAATAAATGTATGAACTGCCATTCTACAGTGCTCACCGTCAGTGACATAGAGGCTGAACATATATTCATCCGATGTCCATTTTTAATCTATAAAATGTTGTGTTTGTCAACAAGTGTTCAGTACCATATGATCAAAGAAGGCAGTTAGCTCATTCCGCTTGTCAAGTAATGCTCCATACATACACATTACTGGTAATATATATGTTGTTACATTCAATGAATAGGTAAAAGCAAGACGCTGTCTTCTTGTAGAGATACTAAACTTACGCTGAAAACAGACATGTATTTCTGTAATATATTACAAATGTATCCGGACAATACAATGGTAAACAAATCAGCTATTATCGTTGTTTAATTTTCTTTGAAATAAAATATCTTACAGAAAAAAAATCATTTTAATTTATTAATCATGACTTTGTGATGATGATGCTTTCCGCAATATAATTTCAATTCTATATCATTTATAAAAGCAATAACATTGTCCTTTTCATGCCACAACAATTTCATCCTCCCATGCATTGCCTTGTTATGCCTTCATTTAAATACCCCCTTTACACAGAGGTGGCGATCGTTGAGCGATCAAAAATTGGCCAGATCTCTTGACGAACTTTCAATGAACGCCCAGTGATCGCCAACATATCGCAATGATCTCTCAATGACCCTCCAGTGATCTCTACGGTCGCCACGGTCTCCTCATAGCTTTGACCCAGTCCAAAACTATGAGGAGATCGATCACCAAGGTAAGCGATCTCTCAACGAACGCTCAAGGAGCGCTCAACGATCTCATCGGTCTCCCAATGATCTCTCAGCGATCTTTCAATGAGCGCTCAATGATCGCCAAGGTCGCTCAATGGTCTCTATAGATCGCCATTAAAGTTGTCGAAAATTGAATTTTTGATCGCACAGAAGCGACTTGTTCGAGGTTTTAGGAGATCGTAGAGAGATCGGGCCAATTTTGTATCGCTCAACGATCTCCCTCTGTGTAAAGGGGGCATTATGTTAGGATGCATTGCTTTCTATACAAGGCTTTACTTTGGGATTGGTTAAAAAGCTCTGCTTTATATTGATAGGTTATTCGTCGCTGCTTTATATTGATAGGTTATTCGTCGGATGCAAAATAGATCCAAGCCGACAACTGAGTTCTTCCGTACTTGCTGATAAGGCTAAACCCATACTATGGTCAAATCCACTAACAATTACGTAGTCCCGCCTTAATTTCATTAAGCGATGTGAAAGCTTATATTAGCAGGATTTTATAACGGATATTTTGACAATAAAACACGTTTTACACATTTTTTACTGAACAAATGCTATAACCTGTTTGAAATTACCTATTAAATGTTTTAATTTTACATTATGCAAACTTTTTAATCCAAAATTAAGGTTTTATTTCATACCCCAGTCAACCCTGTCTTCGCTTCTTGGAGAAGGGGTTGGATTGGATATGAAAGTTAATACTCGGAACACGTAATGCAATTCAAGTGTCTAAAAGCAGTGGCATTTCAAGTAATAGAAGTTCTTTAAATCAATACTTTTAAATTAACAGAAACTCATAAGAAAGAAATCACTATAACATTGATTTGCTAACAACGATATCATTATTTTGCACGGCTAGATATTTATTTGACGGAATTTACAAGAACTGTGTTTCAGGAAATAGGCCAGATGAAAATAAGGGAATATATGCATTACGCATTATATGTATGCATATATGTACATATATAAGTGATTGGGATCTGGGCAGTTTTATATAATGTTTGGACGTACGTTTGAAGAAAGAAGGATCCTTACATATGACATCTTCAATACAACATGCAATGCGTGTGCGTGCGCGCATAATGGAATATGAATGATATCCGGAGCGTTAATTAGTTCTTGCTTAATAATCACTCTTTCATCGACACCAATCGTTTAAGGTTAGTTATTGGCCGAGGGGCATTTTCCCACTCCCTTTAGCTAGGCGGAGATGCCTTGTAGGATGCAGAAACGTTACAGCACCGTGTGGTTACCGGGTATAGCATAGGAGCAGTGCAAATCCTGCTAGAGACAGAGACATGTTATGTTTTGTCGTGTTCATTAAAGTGTTTCATCATGACGCTGCATGTGGAAACGTGGTTCAATCGTAAATGGGTTGTCTACTATAGAATTTGCAGCAACTCTGATTAGTGTTTCTTACAACACAAGCAGTTAATATTCTCTTAAAAATCCCCGTCACGTATACAGAGAAGGTTGTTGTATAAATCAATAAATTTAACTTTACAGTGATTCAGAACAATGTCAGAGTGGTTGTCCTGGGAGAAAACCTATATATGCATTAGTTCATAAATATGATATATATGACAATGCTTTTAGGAACACACCAACGGAAAAACTGCGTTTATTTTACTGTGAAGATGTGCTTGTTTGAATGGTGTTTTACGTCATTTACAGCATATTTTAGGTCATGTATCACGGTCAATATTGTTGTGGTAGATGCAGACCACCATATTTTTTTGGGTAGAACCAGTAATGTATGCCTACCGTCATCCGTAAGAATCGACACTTTTTCACTTGACAATACATACTGTAATGGTGATCCCTTGGAAGCACCAAACACAAACAAGCAGACTCGGTTCAAGCTCTTAGTCGGATTCTTACCACAGACCTTTCATCACAATTGTCGCCAAATGCTTCTGGCTTAAAGGATGTTACAGAAGCGTCGGGCAGGTTTCATTCAATGAATACACTCAACAAAATTCCTAATCGGTCACCTCAATTTCACAAAATATTTTCTTTTCTTGGAATAACTTCCTCTCGGTTTTACTTGTTTTGATAACATATTTATTTAGGAAAAGGTCCTGAAAGTTTCAGAAAATCATATAACTACCAGGGAAATTAGGACGCGTTAAAGTCACGAACCCCCAAAATCAAAAATTACAAAATGTCAGACTCATAATGGAAATCCTATAGAAGAGTGCTCGTTCTTGAAATTTGAAGATTTAACATGCTCTCGCAGACAAAGAGTCGCGGAAAGAAACTCACTACATGTTATATGTCTAATGAAATGATTTTATAGGTCATTTATTTATGTTTGCCATTTCTTTATTACCATACTGGTTTTTAAAACACTTGACTGTAACTTAAGCCATGTCATTCCCCTTACAATTCAATGCAAAAGTATGTGACTTTGTGGATCGAGGGTGTTATAATATAAAGCATTGTTTCTTCAAAAATAATTCAAATATCTTTACCAAATTTTCAGTTAATGTATATCAAACATTGAACGAGGATTTGATTAATGTTACATGAATACAAATCTTGTGTAAAAGGTTATAATTTCAGAAAACTTAGGTGACCGATTAGGAATTTTGTTGAGGGTAGGCATTTGCCAAAAGTCTTGAATAAAAGTAAATCTAGATAAAACTTAAATTACAGTGTTTCGAAATAGAGGTGTCTTACGAAGCTATGAAAAATGGTACTCCTCAACATCACTTCAGTCTATAAGTACATGGGCTTATTGTTTACCCCCAAGATTGTCATGCGATTCAGCTCATCAACAACTTGTTTTACAGGTTCTGAAGGCTACCTTTGCAATTAAGCACTGTCAAAAATTGTATGGATGTTTCCAATTACTGAACTCTTCCAGTTATTTGATTCAACGGTTCAAATTTGTGTTACGAATCTCAGGATTCGCATGTAATTGTATCAGTTCAAAATGAGTTTTGCAGAAGACATCTACACATTAATTCCTCAGCAAATAACTGTATTGCATTAAGTGAATGTTGAAGGCTTCCTCTTTGTATCACATGCTTGACAAATTGTATAAGGTACTGGTGCAAGCTTTTACGCATGTCAGATTACAGATATCCTAAAACAAATTATAAAATGTTAAACTTATTGGATGATGTGGGTCGTAAATACTGGAGTTGTAAAATTAAAGAAGTGATGTTTTCCTATGGGTTTGGATATGTTTGGATTTTTAAGGATATTGCAATGCTAACTTATTCATCAAGGTTTTCAGATAAAGATTAATGGAAATAATGGAGTAAATATTTCAAGTCGATGCCATCACTATAAGCAATTCAACACATTATTAAATACTGAACGTTATTTAATTTTAGAACTACCCATTAAATACAAAATACAAAATAGCATTGGGACGTTTGCAAAAAAAATTAAATAACAATCTTGAAATCTTTCTTAAGAACGATTTCACAATAATTCGTAAGAATTGATTGGGCCTACAACTTAAAATCGGCCAGCTACACCCATGCTCAGTGTTGCATTTTGGGAGATTTTCCCAAACATCTATTTTGACGCTGAAATATTGATGAATTAGCATGAATATTTGTTAATAGAAAACTAAGTAGGAAGATGTTCTCTTATACCCCGTTCAAACCTCGTTTTATTGCATTTATGGACTTGAATCTTCTTTACCACCCACACCCCCACCCCCACTCCCGTTTCTTGTTGTTTTTGATTTTGTGTTTTTTTTGCAGGCAGTGCGTGCGCAGTTGTATACTCTGCATACTGATAGCTTCACCCCTGCGAATGTTTTAATACTGGGAGCTAGGCTTGTAAATGAGGAAGTGTCGATTCTTGCGGATGGCGGGAGGTGTACAGTACTGGTTCTACCCAGGAAAGGTGGCTGGTCTGCCTCCACCACAAAAAATCGACCGTCATATATAACCTACCGTTTGTTGAAAATGACGTAAAACACCATACAAACAAACAAATAATATTTAATGTAGATGTTGACGAGTGTATCTTTCTTGGGTACTTAGCTACTTGAGCTGCAACGTTTTGTTTTATACGCTTGTTGTTTATTCCCGTTGCCGGGTGCTTGGGTGGGGGCAGGGTTGGCGGGGGTGTGGACGGGCGAGGCATAACTCGAAGATTAGAAAAAAACAACTTCTGTTACGCGGGAATGGGTCTTCCAGATAATATCCGTACTCACTCCCACCCCGACCCCCACTACCCCTGCTCAAAGAAATGTTTTTGCAAGCCCAGAATACACCCCTAGTTTAAAACAAACAAACTGAAAGAAAGCGTTCACCTCTAAAAATAATTCAGAATGCCCTCAATTTGTTTTTTTAAATACCTCCCCTGGAATTACGTGGCTTAAAACTCCTAAAACATAAATGGAAAAAGGAAAAAAACTCCGATGGCTGGAGGTGTACAGTACTGGTTCTACCCAGGAAATATGGATGGTCTGCCACCACCACAAAAAATCGACCGTTATATATAGCCTTACATGTGTTGAAAATGACGTAAAACACCAAACAAAAACAAAAAACAAATCATGCATGTGTAGGTACGAGCAACATGGAACTTGGGCCTTTGTGTGTAATGTTGCAGTGGGATTAAAACCGTGAGTGGTAGAATGAAAACACTTCAATGGGTGTTTTCCACAGTTTTTACATGTCTTTTTTTAATATGGATAATAAAAATGAAAAAATTTATCGTATTAATCACAGACCTAATAACAAACAGATTGGACACTGTGAAATTTAACTGAATTTTGTGGAACAGTTCGAACATTTCACAGTTTTTATTTAAAAACCCCCACTTGTTTCTTGAAGAATTTTATAGGTAAGATTCATTTATGCCAAATGTAATTCTCCTTCAAATGAAAGTATTTTCGTTATTCAACCATTTTAAACAAAAAAAGGAGTTCAACGAAAACTTTTACTATGTCTGACATTGATTTTCAAGAGAAAATCCAAAAAAAATGATTTTTTTTATCTTTGCCACTTTTTTGTACAACTTCTTATTATGAAAATAAAACATGAATTATTATTATACCATTTTGTTATCCTTTTGAATCTTTTGAATGAATTCTAAACAAAATGAATGAATGAATGAGAGAGGAGATAGAAGGAAAAGTTAAGGTGCCAAGTTATTTTAACAACTTCATTGGTTCTAATAGGAAGGTTCCTATTTGTTTATTACTATGTATGTGTATTAATTTATTAAATGTAACTACCTCTTTGTAACGTATGCCGTTTAACTGTTATTCCAGTATTTCCACTACCGTTAACCAAACCCTTTGACGACAGGCCTTGTTTAAAAATCGCCATTGAAGCAAATCAATACACATGAGCTGAAACGTTTTTGTTTAGTTTGTGTCCGTTGATTTTTAAGAGTGAACCCCTTCCCCCGCCCTCCCTCTACATTATCTGAAATCCTGGATCATGGAATAGGTTTTACCCTTTTTATTAACTTTTGTCTTATCTTGGAATTTCAAACACAACTGATTTCCAACACAACTGATTAGAATCAGACTAGGCAATTTGTTGTGCTTTATTTTTATTTGTTAACTGTAACTGTTATAGTTCGTAATGAGTGCAGGCAACAGCAATTGTAGTGAACATCACACCAAGCGATTATTTACACATTTTTTAATCACGGTAATGGGTATTTGAATTGAGAGAAATCCTGCAATCGGAAGGAACATATTGATTTGTCTGCTTTATAATGTTTTATTTAAATTGCATTATTTTTGTGTTCTTGAACATGGTCGGCATTCCTTCTTTTCGCATAACTTATATAATGAAACAACAATAGTTTACTCTATTGTTGGCTTGTTTTGAATGCGTACATTTTTATTTTAGGTTAGGTACTGTACGCAAATGTTTAACGCTCAGCGGTGCTGTATATAAATTTAACTCGTAAATTCGTTATGTTCGTGTTCATAAATATGGTCGGCATTGCCTTTTTTCGCATAACTTATGTTATGAAACAACAATAGTTTACTCTATTGTTATAACTCTATTGTTAGCTTGTTTTAATGCGTGTATTTGGATGCTTGAGTTCTGTGAATGATACATTTCCGGTTCTGCTTTTGTATCTGCTGTATAGCCTCGGTCACCCGGCCCGCTTCTGATTTCTTCGTTAAGCTATGCTAGACGGATTCAGAACCAGGGCTGAGGGAAACAGGAATTTTGAAATCGCTCCAAACTATTGTGCGATTTTGGCGAGATTTTGAGAGATTCTACGAGACTTTCAGAATTATTTTTTTTCAAGTTAATTTAATATTGATTTCTTAGTTTTAACTTATGAGAAACAGCAAGTGACGTTAAAAAGTTTAACTGGTTTATTTACAACATGACGTCACGCGAACTTCGATTTTATGCGCGTGAAAAAAAAAACACGTGAATAAACTGTGGTAATCGCTAGTGGGTGCTTTATTTGGCCTAATCTGCCCAGACCAATATCTGCAAGTGGTCTTGGCACGTCGAGACTATATATACTGAGTTCGTTTTTATTTCCGGTTTAGGTACTGTACGCAAAAGATTAACGCATACTGGCGCTGTATATCAATATAAGAGTTGGATATAGACGCGTATTTCCTCTCTTTTCTGTTCAAAGACGAACCTACTTTTGCATAGCTTTGACGTGTTAGTATGAATCTATTTATTACATATTTTAACATTATGAAATGACATTTTCATAAAAAAACGAATAAGTAAATTACTATACACTACTCAACTTTTATAATCGGTCACCCAGGTTTTTTGAAAATAAAACAGATGCGAAAAACTGGAAATCACCGAAACACATACCAATATTTTATTAAGTTTATCAACAAGGTTTTAATCCAATCAAGGCAGATTAAGTTTTATAAATCGATAGCGATATTTGTTAAATGACGCCAGTTAAAATTTCAAATGAAAATATGAAGAACTGGTTATCTAATGTTAAAACGTTACTGTATGCATATGGTTTCAATTGGGTGTGGGATAACCCTGATAAGTTGTGTGTAGGTCATTTGTATTAGTATTCAAACAAAGAATAATCGATTTTTTTTGCCAAAGTGGTATGCTGATAAACAAAATTCTGGTGTTTTAGATTTGTATAAAAATGTGAAAAATCATTTTCATTATGAAATATATTTAGATGTATTGTCATGCGATTTAAGAAGTTTAGTAAGAAGAATAAGGTTATCGTCACATTCTCTAAGAATTCAAGCAGGTCGGTATGGTATCACTAGGATTGAAAGAAATGAACGTTTTTGTCAATATTATAATACTCAAGATATTGAAGATGAGTTTCATTTCATTCTAAAATGCCCATGTTACTCCGATATAAGGAGGAAATACATAGCCCAATATTATTGTAATAGACCAAGTATGTTTAAATTCATCGAATTATTGCAAACTGAAAACAAAATGATTCTTTTTAAATTGGCTTCATATCTCAAATGTGCGATGTCACATAGAATGTCTATAACGCATTTGTGAACACTTTATAGATCATCCTCTTTAGAGCTGATATAAATCATATACTTTGTATGTTACACGTGATTTAATTATGTATTTTGTAATTGTTGTATATATGTTATGATGATGTACTTAACGTACAAGTCAATACAAGTATGTTGTGTTCTGTTCTGTTCTATTATTAAAAATATATAATTCATTAAACCGATTATAAAAGTTGAGTAGTGTATATTAAATACACCATTGTTTTATCAGTCCTGCTGTCCTTGTAAATAATTGTGTTGATTTACAAAAAAACATTATCAAAATAATGTTAAAAACATTTTTTTATTGAAGATTTTTTTTTTATTCGTTCAACAGCCAGTGTTCATATACCAACCGTATTGATACGTAGCATGGCAGGTCGTTTCCTTAAAAAAAGACTGTTATAAATGTATAAAAGTAACGTTCGTGTAAATTATTTGAGACTTATTTTCAAAAAACGACATAATTGTGCCTGCAATGAAAAATGGCAGATCCATACTCGCGTTAATGTTTTATTATTGCAAATCTAGTATTTGGTAGTTAAACAGTTGCAACGGAAAACCACCGTTATGCCATGTACATTCAAATACATTATTACAAGTTTTAGGTGTAATACAAGTACAGGTATAAAAGGCGAACAGGAAGTGCAGCATTCTCAGAACGCACGCAGCCAAATACGTATACATCAGCAACTTTTAAATGTTCTTGACTTTTCTTGTAGACGATTCGCAACACTGTCATGTTTGTCACCAAACCTAGCTCAGTCACACTGATACATTAGCAGACCAGAACAGATTTTGTATAAGTCATTATTAATTATCTACTTAATATCTGGCGTGGTTTGCAGGAAACTGCACGCATCAAATGGTAAAAAACAAAGCCAATATAGAGAGAAACTCGACCAATATGAGAAAACTCGGCCAATATAAAATTCAAGCAATCTGATTGGATAAGCCAACAAGGCCAATATGACCAAGGCTTTGTTCTCATTAAGGACGCCATTTTGAAAACAAAACAAAACACAACGTTGCAGCTTTTTGATTATAAATTAGTTTGCCTGTGTAATGAAGACAACCAAAATAATTAAGGTTTGATTATTTGTAAATTCGGTAACATCAACTTATCTGAATTATAGCTATAATCACGTTCGTGTGTGATTTTCTCGCGCGCCGTCGAGCGGTAACAAGGGACAAAGGAAGATTATATTTATTTGAATCAGATACTTGTTATTAAATGTTATAGAGAAACTATACCTCTTGTTTTTTTTCTTATCTGTAAATGGTATTTAAAACCTAGGAATAAAGAGAGATATTCAGTAGTTAATTAATAACAATGTCATTAATTAAGTGCTTTCATATTGGCCGAAATTAATAACATTATACAAACGTATCTCGTCAAACATATGCAAATATATACAAATACAAAAC
>JAWPHD010013523.1:0-67685 GCA_037043455.1 Cyrtodaria siliqua | reverse complement strand
TTGCGTTCGGACGCTGTGGTTTCTATAGGACCCTATATATCTTTTTGTTTTATATCTGGTGACAACTCTTACGAATGAATATACAAGAGAATCCGCATTTCGGCTATAAATGGCTTGCCTGTTATGGCCATACTTTTGTTAAACTGCAATACAGAGTAATGGAACGGGTGCGGTTGAGTGGCTGTGAATCTTCCGAAGACATAGGACAAGTTTAACAGAATGAGGACTATTGTTCTTAATATACAAGTCCTCTACTGGCAGGTATTTTTGCGATAATACGTTCACAAAGCTACTGACCTCTTGTTTTGTTAATCAGTAGTTTGTGATAGTCATGCTTGTGTAACGTGCACCGAGCGGTCTTGTATGATTGAGCCGCAAATGCAATACGATTGTTCCCAATTACAGAATGAATGAATGAATGGTGTTTTACGGCACGTCGACACAAACATAGGTCATATTGTGCGCAAAAACAGATGTCAGATGAAGAAATGAAGTAGTAAATAAAATTTAATGTAAATATATAAAAAGATAAAACTATTTACAAATAAGGGATGATATGGTAGTAATATAAACTATGTATAAGTGTAAATCAACAAATGCCCGTCAACAGGTGTATAAACAAGTAAATATATATAAGAACATATTATAATGATTTATAAAGTCTGATTGGATAAAATGATTTTTAGCAAACAACGAATCAATCAGTATAATTAACAGAATGAGCAACTATGATTATAAAATGGTTGTGTTAAATTGCTGTATATTTAACAATATGGCAAATAGCCTTGTCAACCATTTCTGTAATTGTGACGTCTTATGCCTTTATTCTATTCCTTATTAACATTGCCATTCATGTTTGTCCTTTTGTGTGTTTTTGGGTTTACAGTTTTCTGTGAAAATTGCTTTTCCTGTTCGACTTTTATACTTATTTCTAATATTCACTGCTGAGAATATGGGGCTCGCTCTATTCGGGCTACCTTCGATGGCCGTCCACAGTTACAACTAGAAGGTTCTTACCAATTGCTATTTTTACTACTGCAATCAGAATCACTTCCAAAATCGTCTGGCTAATTCAGCTTCAGAGTAACAACGAACCTGTATAACGACGACGATTAGTTTTATTTATCCACGTCATATTGCTACTAGGCATTTTGGCGTGCTTTGCATAAGCAGGTTGTGAACAACCATTTGCAATAGCAGTTTTGGTTAGTATTTCATCTACGTTGCTCATCAATCTCGAAAGGATGGCACGAGCCAAGCAGACACAAGATATAGGCAATAGGTGAATGGCAGGGACCCAGGAGGATTAAGCCAGCACAGGCCACATAGCGTCTGATACAATAGGTAAGTGGACAAAACACAGGAGAATTAAGCCAACGCGTGGTCTAAGTTGAGAATAAGTCGATTTATACCGACGCCAGCATATCACCATGTTTATTCGTTTTTTAAATATAATTGAATATGTACATATATACACAGTCCATGTTGTGCCTGCTCCACGTTCCATTCAATAATGAATGGACATATTTATATACATTGGTAAAAACATATATAAATTCCCGGTGTTGTTTGTCCGACATCACTCCAAGTCCCTCAAAGCAAAGAAACAAGGCAAAAATTGTGCGCATATGTGAGCAAAATGTCGATTGAAGAGTGTCCTTCCGCCAAATCCACTGTAGGGGGGGGGGGGGGGGGGGGGGGGGCACACTGGGGAGGGAATGAAGCAAAGGAATACCTAGAATGTATGTGTTAATAATGATTCCCTACCAACAAATATAACAAGAAAAGTCATAGTATACAACATATACTATGACGACGAGCGGCAATAAGAATGAAAATTGTAGAATATATTTCAAATATATTTTACAATTTTCATTCTTATTGCCGCTCGTCGTCATAGTAAATAATTTGTTTTAATTCATTGCATTGGAATTAGAGCATCATGTGTGGTTTGTTTGTGTAAAATTAATAGCGAGTTCTATTTGGTGTAGCAATGGCATGAAACAAAATGGAAAAGCAAAATAAAGATAGAAAGTTTTTTATTTGAAACTAAACGTCCAATTTAAGTGCTTTGCTATAACCAAGGAAGTGCTATATTCGCTATTTTTATATAAAGCAAAGACTGGAGGAGCTGGACAAAAGGGACCTTCATTAAAACCGACAATTCGCTATAGGTGATTTCGGCTATAAATATGTATTCTGGCTATATGTATTTTTTTGACTATAAATAATATTTTTAAAGCACAATTATATAAAAACACACTCTGAATATGTATGAATAATTACAATTTACATGCGGTAATAATATGATGAATGACTATCAAATGTACATATTTTTAAGTTCATGCTGTACAAAAACAACATTACTGATGTTGGAAAAAATATTTGTATGTACAACTCAGTGTGTCAGGTCCCTGCCAAGACTTGAACTTGAATCTCTTTTCTCGAAAGAAAAGCGTGTTTCCTTACACTACAGAGATCGCCCAGACATCACAAAAAGAGTGTACAAAACTAAGCGAAATTAATAATGATGTAGATCAAAAGAATGTCAAACTAAAACTAGAAATTGTTATTGTCCATGGGACAAAAACGTATGGCTCCCCCACTCGCCCGAACAGACATAATTGACGACTCTAGGTCCACCGTTCTCATTGATCTGAGATCGTTTTGATATTCAATATCCCTGTGACTGTATCTACTATCTGTATCAGTGACATTTACTGGTCAACCATCCTTCCAAGTTTGAGGACGGTCCCTAGGTCCAACCATTCTCTAGTTATTGATTGGACATTGTTTTGTTATTGATCGGGGATCGTTTTGATATCAATAGGGGTCATGTTCTGGTCATGACCAACCATCCTTCCAAGTTTGAGGACCCTAGGTCCAACCATTCTCTAGTTATTGATTGGACATCGTTGACCTTTGACCTAGTGACCCCAAAATCAATAGGGGTCATATGCTGGTCATGACCAACCATCCTTACAAGTTTGAGAACTCTAGGTCCAACCATTCTCTAGTTATTGATCAGACATCGTTTGATAGTCAATGTCACCGCGACCTTGACCTTTGACCTAGTGAACATCGATTTTATAGTCAATTTCACTGTGACCTTGATCTTTGACCTAGTGACCCCAAAATCAATACGGGTCATCTACTGGTCATGACCAACCATCCCTCCAAGTTTGAGGACGCTAGGTCCAACTATTGTGTAGTTGTTGATCGGATATCATTAAGATAGTCAATGTCATCGCGACCTTGACCTTTGACCTAGTGACCCAACAATCAATAGGGGTTATCTACTGGTCATGACCAACCATCCTTCCAAGTTTGAAGACCCTAGGTCCAACCATTCTCTAGTTATTGATCGGAATCGTTTTGATAGTCAATGTCACCGCGACCTTGACCTTTGACCTAGTGACCCCAAAATCAATAGGGGTCATCTAATGGTCATGATCAACCATCCTTCTAAGTTTGAGGACCTTAGGTCCAACCATTCTCTAGTTATTGATCGGACATCGTTTGTGACACAGTCAGCACAAAATCAATAAGGCTCCCCTCCACACTTTGTGTGGGGGAGCCATAACTATCACAGAAGGTTATTAATACCCTTGCAAACGCATACCCCATGACTTCATGTATATGCGCAGTTCCACTTCATACTGATGCTTCTCACAATGTTTGGGGTATGACAGAGGTCACAGTGACCTTATTTTGGTATGCGACACACCGCTATCCCAAGATGTATCAACATACCAAGTTTGGTATTTCTAAGTGTTATTGTATTGAAAATATGGTCCGGACAAGCATTTTCTATGACAGAGGTAACAGGTCAAGGTCACAATTACCTTATTCTGGTACGCGACACATCGCTATCCCAAGATGTATCTAAATACCAAGTTTGCTATCTCTAAGACTTAGTGTTATAGTATTGAAAATATGTTCTGGACAAGCATTTTCTATGACAGAGGTCACAGGTCAAGGTCAAAGTCACAGTGGCCTTATTTTGGTATGCGACACACAGCTATCCCAAGATGTATCCACATACCAAGTTTGGTATCTCTAAGTGTTATAGTATTGAAAATACGGTGCAGACAAGAGGTGAAAGAGTCTGTGGATGCTCTACTGGCTAAATGTGCAGGGGACCATAACACATTTTCAACATTCATTCAACCGGCACATGGCAATGATATAGGTCACTATTTGTTGAATGCCAGCCACAGTAGCAGGAGAACTAGTCTGTACAAAGTTAGTGTATTACAGGGTTCCCACAGTTTTTTGAGAACAAAACTATCCCAAGAGAGTTTTTTTCAGGTTTTCCCACTGCTTTCAACGACAATTTATACCAGTGTTTGTCCGACACTGTTGTTGCAAAAACGTTAAATTGTTCACAGTACTAATATGTGACACCACACAAGATGTTAGTTTTTTTTTTTTTGACAAGTATTGACTTTAACCCGCTGTTTTTTAGGCTGTTCTCCCTCCTATGAAGGAAATTTAGTGTTGACATTTAACTTGTTCTCAGACGACATGCTTTATCGATTCGAATTATTAGACGCTTGCATATACGACGGAGCATTTTGAGTTTTATTTGAAAATACTCGGCTAAAATTGTAACATATTTTATGAGTCAACCGGTGAGGTAACGAATTTGTACGACAGCGATCGAAAACAAAAGTACAATTTGGGGTTCACATTTCATTGATCAGAGCATTAACACATCTTTACGATCGTTCATGAATACCAATGGTTAATTTTTATGGGCTTACTAGGCCATTCACCAAATCGCCATAGGCGAAAAGTAACCTGAACTGGCGAATGAAACCCGTAAGAAATACACACCAAATTCGCCAGACATCGGCGGTCTGGCGAATCCAAATTTCCGACCGATTTTGTCTAAAAGATCTCGGAAAATCCCGAATTCTAATTTACAAAGTCTTTCACTGTTTATAGGCCACTATCCCGCTGAGTGTTTTTGCTAATTAGTGACAATAAATTTAGTTCGATAAACTAATTATGTCAGCGTTTATTGAAAACCACTGTCAAATTGTTGGTGCGATAAGACTCCGCCCACTGTTACGCCTCTTGCTGTCAATCAACTGGTTTGTGTCCCCGCGCTCAACATTATCTGTCATATAAAGTTGTGACATTATTCACAGATTTAACTGCGTGATCGAGCCAGGTAAAACATCAAATAATGTGGCGCCCTCTAGCGGCCAAAATGGTTGATCAAAACAGAAAATTTGAAAATGTTTGCTTACGAATTAGCCAGAGATACTCAGCCTGTCTGTGTTTTTGAACTTTACGATCACTGATAAGTGTTAAAGGAACACATGGCAATCTTGAGTTTTCAAAAACTAGCAGCATCCCGTTAGTTTTTCTACATAAATTGCATTTGTTCAATCATTAATGTTAATTATAAGAATTGTATTAGGCCATTTGTTTTTTTCTATTATTTTTTTTTTTTATATTATTGCACCAGTAATTTATTAAAACTTATAGTATAAGACGAAATAGGAATACTTAAAATTTTATTTATTTAAATGTAACCAGGGTAAAAGTAACAAGAGGTCAATGACCTTGAAGCTCTACTGATTGATTTTGATTTCAGGAAGTAGTCGCTACAGACTTGTTTTTTGAAAATCTATTTTTAACCGTGGCGGCCATCTTGAATTTCCAGCCGACCTGAAATTTTGCTAAGATCAATAAGACATTAAGAGCAACATTCCTGTGAAGTTTCATGAAAATCCGTCAGGTAGTTTCAAAGAAGTAGTCGCTACAAGTTTTCATTATATAACTCTATGTAAACAAAGCAGCCATGTTTAAGGTCAAATCAAAACGATTTTCGACAAGGACCAACATCATGTCATACTGATCATTTAAGAAAAAGTCCAATATCAATATCTATTTTTAGCTGTGGAGGCCATCTTGAATTTCCGGCCGACCTGAAATTTTTCTAGGATCAACTAGACATCAAGAGCCACATTCCTGTGAAGTTTGATGAACATCCGTCAAGTAGTTTCAGAGGAGTAGTCGCTACAAGTTTTTACTATATAACTCTATGTAACCAAAGATGGCCACTGGCAGCCATGTTTAACGTCGAATCAAAATAATTTTCCACAAGGATCTACATCATGTCATGCTGATCATTTTAGAAAAAGTCCCATATCAATATCACTTATAGTTTTCAAGAAGTAGTCGCTACAAACTTATTTTTTAAAAATCTATTTTTAGCTGTGACGGCCATCTTGAATTTCCGGCCGACCTGAAATTTTGATAGGATCAATAAGACATCAAGAGCAACATTCCTGTAAAGTTTCATGACAATCGCCAAGTAGTTTCAGAGTAGTCGCTACAAGTTTTTACTATATAACTCTATGTAAACAAAGATGGCCGCTGGCAGCCATGTTTAACGTTGAATCAAAACGATTTTTGACTAGGATCAACATCATGTAATGCTGATCATTTTAGAAAAAGTCCCATATCAATATCACTTATAGTTTTCAAGAAGTAGTCGCTACAAACTTATTTTTTAAAAATCTATTTTTAGCTGTGACGGCCATCTTGAATTTCCGGCCGACCTGAAATTTTTCTAGGATCAATTAGACATCAAGAGCAACATTCCTGTAAAGTTTCATGACAATCCGCCAAGTAGTTTCAGAGAAGTAGTCGCTACAAGTTTTTACTATATAACTCTATGTAAACAAAGATGGCCGCTGGCAGCCATGTTTAACGTTGAATCATAACGGTTTTTGACTAGGATCAACATCATGTCATGCTGATCATTTTAGAAAAAGTCCCATATCAATATCACTTATAGTTTTCAAGAAGAAGTCGCTACAAACTTGTATTTTAAAACTCTTTTTTTAGCTTTGGCGGCCATCTTGGATTTCACATCAACATGAATTTTTGCTAGGATCAACTAGACTTTATGGGCAACATTTCTGTAAAGTTTCATGAATATCCATCCAGTAGTTTCAGCTGTGAAGTCGCTACAAATAAAATCTCTGATCAGTAGAGCTAAAAATGATACTGGATATATAAATTGTGACACCCATTTCAAATACTGCAAGATTGCCATGTGTCCTTTTAAGTGCCTACTAATTAGTTGTACACACGGTAGCGTAAACTGGAACAATGGCAAGTGTGAACCGGTGTTTAATCGACTGTTTCTAAATTGGGTACCAATTATGTTTAACAAATTAATTACGCAAAATAACCGTTTTTGTCAGCATATCATATTTTATCCATTACCGTGAAGATGGCCAATATCAAACGGAATGCATCGCCGTTTCCAGTCAATTCTCAAATAAGCGAGCCATTGAGATTGGCTAAATGTGACTGGTTATCAAGTTTATTTTTTTCACTCGAAAGTAAATCCTTCAGTAACAAAGATGTTGTATTCAGTCTATTTTTAATTATTCGGCATCACCGAAGCACTCAACTTTATCTGTACGTCAACATGGCTAAAAGAGGCGCAGGTGTTTGAACTCAGTGCAAGAATATTCATTATCGCTAAATATTAATAACTAACTCAGAACACAATAATAACTAACGTTGCGACGTTGAGTCGTGAAGTCAATAAAGTGTTGCTGACGTCAACATCATCCGCCGACAACGTTCAATAAAGCGAATATTTGTTTGCAAAAACGTAATTTAATATGTAATAAATAGATTATTTAACTGCTGAGATCGACTATGGGTAATCCTTTACTTGATGGTAGACGTGCTTTGTTTTTTTTACTTACATGCGCTCGTTCGTGAAAAAAAATACACGCCTACCTCTTGTGAAGGATTTCCCTATAATCGATCCCAGCAGTTAAATAATCTCTATATAATTCATATAGGGCCCTGGTTTTGTATCACTGCTTAACACAGAAGTTCAGAGAGATATTGCACAGGGTATAGTTCTCCCTGTACACTGGACAGACTACTTTACATCCCTTCGAAGGATGACCTATATTCACAGTACCATGCCCAAGTAAGATACTGCGGGAGTTTGTTTGAAAAATCTGGGATGTGACCCCACTGGAAATCATACATGTGATTTCTGGGACTCGAGTCAAGTATGCTTAACACTTGGCGACCGCAGGGTTAAGTTTCCAAAATTATATGGCAACAAAAGAACACAAGATAAATATGTCTGGAAGTCTCCTGAAACATGAGTCATACACAAATATCCTAGACACACAGGGCTCCAGAAATTGGATAGCCCGACGCCCGGGGCTAGTCAAAATTGAAGTCGGGCTTGTAACAAATTCCATGCAGTTAGCCCGTCGGGCTAGTCCACAAAAACAAAACAAAATAAATCCAACTGCCTAAATTACGCGATCTGTGTATAACAAACACGCGCCAGTCAGGCACCTGTAATAAAACATCCCCCACATGTTTCATAATCTGTTAATTGCACTCGCTAATTCAATTAGCATTCGCCGCGGGCATCGGCGATTTTCAACATCAAAACAAAACATGCTATAATTCCGTCCTCCAAGAACCTTAATTGACAGTCGGCATTATCCAATCAATTGATGTGTAGTATTTCAACTCAGGTCGATTAGCCAACGAAACCACTTTTTAAAAATACTACTGGTTGATCACATGTTTGTTACGTGGTCAGCTCAAAATGGCGGTACTGACTCAAACGATTACAAATAGGCCGATACAGAATCGCATTCAACACAATCACGCTGATTTGTCGGCGACTTTTGATGAATCAAGAGACCATGAATTTTTGATAATGGAAGCATGCTTTTATATGAAACTGTGAAAAGCGAAATATATCAATACTTAGCAGGGCTCCGGAAATATGGTTGCCCGACGCCCCGGGCAAGTGGATTTTGGGTGCGGGCAGGTGACCTTCGTAAATCTGGTTGTCCTTCACTTGCCCGATGGACGTTTCATTATCAGATAAAAATCAAGGAAAAATTTGCCTGGACTGTGAAGTTTGCCGATAATTTCGTAGTAATTAACCACCCGTCGCCTTCGCCGCGAGCAATTACTGATAAGTGTCATAAAACTGACCTGTTAAAACTGACCTGTGTTGTTCGTTATTGTTTAATCCCTCCCACTTGACAGTTTATCAGAATTTGATTGGCCGAGGAACGCTTGGGGTGCCAATCTTCAATTGAAGACGTGCGGTCTTTAGAATTCGTATACCGTGTGAAATATACCACAGTAACGAGCCCCTCTATGCAGGAAGTAATTAAGTCACGCGCCAGATTAGTGTGAATACACATCAGTGTGTAAATCAGTTATTGAGATGGTGTTGTCGCTTTGTATGTCGGTCGGTGTGTCGTAGGTAATATATTCTGTTCAATAATTAAAAATCATGACGCAACACTTAACCTAGTACTGTATCCATATTATCCAATCAAATAACCGATGTATTTTTATCAGCCAATAAAACAACTCCCGTTCACTACCACGTGGTAAAGTGAAACAATGGCGATTCAATCAAACCAATTTGTAAACAAGTAGGACAATTAAACGATTATGGCAATTTGACGGCGTTGTTTGATGAGCAAAGAAACTATCGACGCATGTCGCTATCGACGCATGTCGTAATGAATAGCTAGGTGTGCATCTGTTTCTATTTCAAAATGCCATGTTTGTTTTGAATGAATCCGAGATCAATGACGGAACGGCATGTTTTTGTTTTGAACTTGTATCGAAGATGTGCTTCGACCTTGGCTAGTTTCGATAATTATTCGAAGAAATGCAATTTGGCATCTCAAAAGATATTAACAGAAAAACAACTACAGTACCAGTCAAATTTAGGCATAAACCGTGCTAATAATTTCCAACACATAAGATTTATCTACATGAATTATATAACGAAAGTGAAAGTAGGAAAAAAGTTCTGTTTGACCTAATGCATCATTCTTTTCATTCTTTTTATCTGGTGTAGTCTATAACAAATGTAAAAGTAGAAACAAGTTTTGTTCGACCTCATGCATCTTTTTTTTGTTAACTGCCTGCCCTTTTGCACTAGGAGCAAGCATCTTGTACATCTTAATTCCATAAGCATTAGGGTCTACCAATTTGTTACCAGGTTCATCAGTGATGTTATATCCTCGGGGTATCCTCACTGACACCCCACTCCCCCTCTTTCACCGGTGGAGGAAAACACTGATATGTGCACAATGGTCACAAGCAATAGCTCTGATCCTTCATGATTTAAGTCATTCATTTTACAATGAAATTATGTAAAAATTTATGACAAAAAAAAACAGTGAGAGAAAAGGATTTAACTTAGCGTGCGGTCTCGACGTAGCTTTATTTTGGGGCAAGTGACTTTTGAAATTGGGGCAAGTGACATTTTGGGCAGGGCAGGTGGATACGCGGAAATATATGTAATACATTTGTGAGAAAAAATATCGATTTCTTTGTAAATAAATTTTAAACACAGTTATTTTCATATACAGTTAACAGTTTATATTTATTTTCCAATGTAGTTTGCCGGTTAAAATGCCTTCCTGGAGGAACTGGACTTGAAAACTTGTATCACTGTATACAATTTGTGGGTGGGGTAATGCTAAAAAAAAAATAAAAAAATCTGTCCTAAATTGTTCCATCTTACCATTGCTACGCTTTCATTTAATGACTACTGCCAACGCTACTTAAACGTACATCAATTGATTATGAGAAGATAGGAATTACTGATTTTTTTATTTTCTCAGTATTTAAAGAATTATAATGACTATCTGAATCCCGTTAAATCAGAATCAGCTTTAATATAATGAGATCATGATGTCGTCAGCTGGGTATAAGTAATAGATAGAGTCAGGTCTCAGTGAGCTTGTTCATTTAAATACATTTTAATAAAACGAGATACGTAAACGTATTGCCAAACAAGATAAATGATAACTGACAAAGACAAAAACAAACAGACACATTATTTTTAAGGCAAGTAAAAAAACAGGGCTGGTGACAAAAAACCTCATGGCTAGTGGATTTTCAGGACCCACTAGCCCTGGGCTAGTCCCCTAAAAAAATATTCTTGGAGCACTGACACATTCGGTATACACAGGGTCTGAATGACACTGACTACCACAACAGCCATGGTTCTCACGTCTCCGTCTAGGTATTCTTCTTTTAGTTTAGATACTACAGATTACCAAATATGCAAACGACGACTAGAATCGTCAGGGGATGTTTATGCTCACACAACCTTCCAATTGTTCACTCGATTTTTTAAAAATGCAGAATGAATAACAAATACGTAGTCTAGATCATCTGCGACGCTTGCTTGTTTACAAAATTATCAGGCAGTAAATTTATAAAACATTTTGTAACATATTATTCGTTTGTATAAACACAAAAGTTCGTAGCTTAATAAGTGCAACCTTATGCTTTTATTTACCATCATCTAACCATCTAAACATAACGCTTTCTCTTTCATGGCTTTTGAAGTACTTTTATTTCCAAATAATAAATGGGTATTCTGCTATTTTGCCACAAGCTAATCAAGAGGTGGCGACAAACTATTTAATACATTATATCAGTCAACTTGTGACAAATATTGGCCAAATTATGGATCTGACACGAGTATGTATATAGAAATTAACCTGTCAAAATTAGAAGATAGTGCCCAGTCCCCCCTGACAATATAACACACAGGAGACGGTACTATTGCTTACACCGCCATTGCTTACCGGCATGCCATGCGCAAAAAACACACAGATCACTCTTCAGCGACACCTGTCACACACCATCAAGCATGTGTGGCACGTCATTTTTCAACACATGTAGGGTTACATATCATGGACAATTTTCTGTGGTGGAGGCAGACCACGTACTTTGTCTGGGTACAACCAGTACAAGAAATCAGAGAGAATTATCCTTTTACATTTAAAGTGGAGTACGTGGCTCAGTGGTAGAGCACCGAACTTCAGATCAAAAAGGTTGTGGGTTCGATCCTCGCCGTGGCCATGTCATTTATCCTTGAGCAAGATAATTAATACACATTGCTTAATACTGGTTCTACCCAGGGAACCTGCACATAATCGTCGAAAGGGGGTGTTGCAGTATCGGTAGATACATAGATACATGTAGGATCCAAGTCATTCTTTGAAAAAGGAGTCGCGCTCGTGGTCACCTTGCATCAAATGGAAGTCGTGGCCATGTCATTTATCCTTGAGCAAGATAATTAATACACATTGCTTAATACTGGTTCTACCCAGGGAACCTGCACATAATCGTCGAAAGGGTGTGTTGCAGTATCGGTAGATACATAGATACATGTAGGATCCAAGTCATTCTTTGAAAAAGGAGTCGCGCTCGTGGTCACCTTGCATCAAATGGAAGTCACTGAACTTCACTATTGTTTCTCAATGGAAATATTCCATTCTATTCTGATAACAATTGTCCTGTCGCTATGAAGACACTAAAAATACGACACTTTTGTACCACTCTTCAACGCATATACACACAAATTCCAATTAAAACACATTATACTGTTACAGTTTAGCATATTACTTACAATACATGCGTTTAATACGACGATTCACTTCGCTGAATCGCTGAAACAAATTAACGCGCCAAACAGGAAGAAAATGGCGGTAAATGAAAACATCCGAGGGTTTCCGGTTTTTACTTTACGTCTCACACCACAATTAATTTTCCATAGGGTCCCATTGTAATGTTTTTGTTCGTGGCATAGAGATAAAAAAGATTTTGCAACATGTATTTATGCTTAAATTCTTCATTGATCCAATATCTGCATGCTATTAACTTTTAACGAATATTTACCAGATTGAACTTTTTTTAATTTCATGTTTGTGTCACACCTATCAAAATTGAGACAAAAATACAACCCCGTGGAGATTAGACCCATGATGTGTAAAATGAGGCAGAATTAGCTAGAAATCTTATATCAACATGCATTTTTCTGGGATCTCTTCCTAAAATGCTGTAGATTTAGAACCTGGTAAAGATAAATCAGTGTATCCTGTAAAATGTAGAAAAGCGAACTTGTTTTTTTTATCTACCTCCTTCATCTGTAGGGCAGGAGTATTCAAGGGAGATAATAGTGGTGTGAGTCCTTAAGTATAGCTACTAACGGTTACCAAATGCGCAAACATCAACTACACATTTAAGGGGCATGTTTGTGGACACACTACCCTCCGACTTTTCACCCGTATATTTAATCATGGAAATTGATTGACAAACAAGTTATGTCATCAAGCGCAGTAAACTAGGTCACGCTATACAAACACGAAGTTGACAAACAATAACAAACCAGTCATCAACTGCGTCTGCACACTTTATTGATACGTACAACAGTCGACGGTGTCAACCCTCTCCACATTACAACACATATTTTACTTACGACAAAGTGTATACGCCTAATTGTACAACGTCAAAAGCTCTCTTTGATTTCATGTGTGAAAAAAAGATGGCCGCATCAGCATCAAAATAAATAAATATGAAACAGAGGCTATGACGTCAGGCTATTCCAACAATACATTACTTTCATCAAACGCCTCCCGAATATTGAGTTTTTGGACAGTGAGGTCTAAAGCAACTTTATTCTCAATATAAAACACACATATATCTATACAACACTTCCTTGGAATTTTATTAGAACAAAATGTATTTCACATCGACTCAAAACATTATACAGAAAGTGGAATTCACAATTTACTATCTCCATACACGAGGGGTACAGCAAATTCACGCTTCACTGTGCACTATATGCAGTATATGGAATCTCGAATTAGGTCAAACTCCATCACAGTAGTAGAGCGTTCAATGGTTTCCATACACAGTAATAGTTATTTGAATTTCTATATTCATGAATAATAACGCTCTATGAAAAGATCGGACAGAGAAAGTAGCATTCAAAGAGGACAGTCAACCACAAAACACAGAAAAAACACGCAAACAGACAAGTGGAATGTAGGCAAAGGGATCGGGGAAGGGGCGGCTATTTAAACAAACATATGATGGACAGTAGCCCCTGCTAATCGTACCATACTATCTTCAAAATACAGATAGTAGTGGTTAAAACCCTACATAAAATATATTTCTTAAAATAGAACGGGGTGCTGCATAATGAGGTTATATACCTCTTGGTTTAAAAAATGGTCTAGGAAATAAATTATCACTTGGATCCAATGGGTTCTTATTCGTCCCAAGTATCCAGAATGAACACATTAGCAGCATCTGCTCAACTCAACAGTTAATATAATATATATTGAAATAGGATAAGGGGTTGTAAAACCAATTTTTTAAATAGTTTACTTTTCTAGTGTCGTCTTACACTCGCTTTCTACTTGGAAAAAGTCAATTCTTAAAGTTATAGATACACGTATTAACTTTTATAATGCTAACCCCTCTTTACCACCTCCGATACCTAGGTTTTCCTTTCGTAATCTAAAATCGGGAATTCAGGAATTTCATAAGAAATTTGTTTTAGTTCCTGCAGATAAAGCAGCTAATAATGTAATTATTGTTTGACGCCTACATTACGTCAATGTTTTATCTCTGGAACTCGGCAGCACCAATTCGTATACTCAAGTTAATTCTACTGAGGATGATGTTGTTTCCGCACATATCACTCGGTGCACTACTTTCAAGGCTGGTGTAAACAATAAGCAAAATAAACTGCCTACCATGTACTGGATTCCTAAATTACATAAAAATCCGTATAAGGCTCACTTTATTTCTAATTCTAGTGCCTGCACCACAACAAACATCTCCAAACTTTTAACTTCTTGTCTTACTGCCGTTAAAGATAACTATATTGTGATAAAACTTATGAAAACTCTGGGATTAATTTATTTTGGTCTATAAAAATTCAGGAGACGTTCTTGATAAAGTTTTCAATAAAGGTCAAGTTTCATCAATAAGTACTAATAACTTCTCTACACTATATACAACCTTACCACATCATCTTATTAAAGACAAGCTAATTTCTCTTATTCAAAAAACATTCGCTAGAGAAAATACTACATTTTTGGCATGTAATAATATTAAAGCGTTTTTCACTAACGGCAGTTTAGACAATTATACTATGTGGACTTGCTATGAAATTTGTGAAGCACTCATCTTCCTATTAGATAATATTTTCGTCAGGTATGGTACCACCGTTTATAGACAAATTGTTGGTATCCCTATGGGTACGAACTGTGCACCACTTGTCGCAGATTTGTTTTTATTTTGCTATGAAAGGGATTTCATGTTGAGTCTTTCACCAGATACCCAGGTAGATGTTATTGAAGCTTTTAATGACACCTCTCGGTATCTGGATGACATACTGCAGAGTGACAACCCTTTCTTTCCAACTATGGTTCATAATATTTATCCTAAAGAACTTAATAAAGCTAATGTATCTGATAATAACGCTTCTTTTCTTGATTTAGATCTCTCGATTGAAAATGGTGAAATAATTAGCAAAATATATGACAAGAGAGATGATTTTAATTTTGACATTGTTAATTACCCCCACTTGGATGGGGATGTTCCCCGAGCAACTTCTTATGGGGTGTATGTGTCTCAACTTATTCGTTTTTCAAGAGCTTGTACTCGAGTTGAGGACTTTAATATTCGTAATTTTTGTATAACTAAAAAGCTACTCAATCAGGGTTACCGTTACCATAAACTTCGTAAAACCTTCGCAAAATGTTATTATCGTAACCCTGATCTTCTTTCTAAATATAAAAGTAATTTAAGGACTCTTCTGCGACAAGGACTATCACAACCTGACTTCTATGGTGATGTGATTTATAAACTTCGTAAGATTCATGGTCATGATCACTTTCTTACTATCTTTGTTAAACTTGTTAAAAAGTTTATCAAAAGATGTTATGACCCTATCATTTTGCAACGTAATGCATGCTTGGTGGTGGACCCTTTTACAGTTAGCAACTATGTTTTCCTCTTTAATTGCACGATGACCGGACAGGCTGTGGACCCTATGATGACGCCTACCTAAAGCCCATTGGGACGGTGGCGTTTGATGTTTGTCTATAATCTTTCCTGTCGTGCCCTTAATGGTTTATTCTCTTGTTGCTCTGGCTTCTGCCAAGTCAATGACTACCTTCATTGTGGCTTTCTAGGCTATTGTTTTTGTGTATTATATTTACACGAGCATATTTGTGATTTACTTATATTGCCTATTGATGCTGCCTTGTTGGTTAGAGATTTAATCATGGCGGGGATTTCTTTATTTACACTGTCCTGTTTTAATGGGTTGATAGTAGGGTAAGTGTGATGTTTGGTGCACCCTAGAACCGGTTTAAACCCCCAGTGGCCTACTTTGCCACTGACCGTTCCAAGGCGGTAGCCCTATTGTCAACCCTTTTGTGTTTGTGATGTCGTTTGCATTTTTTATTACTCTTGCCTTTTCGTTTGTCTGTTTGCGTGTTTGTTTGCGTGCTGCATTTTCTGTTCGACTTATTTTTGTGTTTTGTGGTTGACTGTCGTCCTTGAATGCTGCTTTCCCTGTCCGATATTTTTATCCTTCTTACTATCTGTATAAGAAGTTATGTATATGGGCTGTCAAATTTAGCCTTCTGTCCTAAATAAGGCCTTAAAAGGTAACAGTGTTGCAAACTACAATTTTAGTATTACCTAAAAAACGTTATACGGAGGTGTGAGGGGAGTTTTAAAAAACAAACAATCCCCGTGTGCACCCTAGAACCTGGTTTAAACCCCCAGCGGCCTTTTCTGCCACTGTCCGTTCCAAGGCAGTAGCCCTATTGTCAATCCCTTTTGTGTTTGTGACGTCATATGCCTTTATTCTTTATTACTATTGCCATTCATGTTTGTCTTTTTGCGTGTTTTGTGTTTACTGTGTTCTGTTCTGTGAAAGCTGCATTTTCTGTTCGACTTTATACTTATTTTTACAAGTACTTATTTTTACAAGTGAAGATTTTAAATCCCCCATTTTTCAGCCCAGTCCCGAATTAAATTTAGACCCTTTTGAGCTTTACATTGTAATTTATCAATGCCTTTTCCAGTTACCCATGTGCCACTGTAATCAGCAAATTGGCTAATGACCAAACCATTGTCACGGACTTTGTTAGGAAGGTCTTTACAAAATAAAAACAATTTCCTCAAATTCCGAGCTCAAATAATTTGGATAATATTCCAATATGCCAGGCAAGATCAAAGGCTGCCTGCAGATCAAGAAAGATTGCTAGAACAGAACGACCGACGTTTTTGGCAAATAAAATACGCTGTAATCGGGCTAGCTGGTCTTAAGTGCTTCTCCGTTTTCTAAATCCTGACTGAAATTTATTGATTAAACCTTTAGATTCCAAAAAAATTTCAAGACGAGTTTTATCCATAAATTCCATTATTTTGCTTGGATGAGATGTTAAACTAATAAGTCGAAACGATTGTGGGTCTTTCAGGTTTTATTTGGTAAATTGGAATGACACTGGCCAGTTCAATGATTCGGGGTGAGTTTTAGAAGCATAATTTATTATATAGGGCAAGCCAAACAACTAAAGTAGAATCAGGCATGTGTTTGAACAGTTGATATGAAAGTTTATCGGGTCCCACGGGGGAGTTTGTTTTGCTAAAAAATATCATCTTAATTTATTTTAAGGTAAATGGCAAAGTTAAGGAAGAGTCGTCGTCATGAATGAATCGCTTACAACAGGTATAGAATATAGTGTTATATTATTGTTGTTTATTTTATTATTAAATTCTGTTTCAAAATCTTTGAAGGAGCAGTGGCAGAAAAACAATAAATGTGGCTCAAGCGTAAATATGGAGTTTCTATGATAGAATTTGCAGCAACTCTGCAGTTCATGGCATGTTCATGCCTGTTAGGCGCCATATAACTTTTCATTTGTTGGTGCGCCTTAAAACCCATTTCAATTCAATTCAAAATCTTTGTTAGTCGTGGCGTTGATGGTTTTGTTTTCAGAAGGGGAATACTAGAAAATAAGTTGCCACGTATTTTATTAATTTTATCCCAACATGATTTTGAATTATTTTATTTAGAGAGCAGGTGATAATGAAGGATTCCCAGTTGTTTTAATTGGATTGCGTTAAATCTGTTTTAGTTATCTGCTCCGCCTATTTATAGTTAAATAGATTTATTTCGGAAGCGTCCTTTTTAAAAGTTTATTAAGAAGATATTTTCTTTTTTGACAGCTGCTTTGAATTCTGAATTCCACCAAGGGACGTTTTTCTTTTTTGGGTTTTTGTTATATGTTGGGATACTTTGATGCATGATGTTAAGGAGAGCATCAGTTGGATTATTATTTAAGTTGTTGATATTGTCAGATTGTATATTATCTATCTTAATGTTTTCACACAGTATATTGAAAAGATTCCAATCTGCCTTATTATAATTGAATTTATTTTGATTGCAATTTTCTTGATTATTTTAGAATTATTTAACTGTATAGACATATGTATGGGAAAAAGATCAGAATACTTATAGTAATCCGTGGCTGTCGGGATCTATTGTTATGCCATCGGTTGTTTTGATCGACTGAGTCTTGTATTTAATACAACAGTCTTCTGGAGGGGAGGGGTTGCTCCAAGTTCGACCCCACAGCTGCCTCGTAAGAGGGTGATGAAGTATATCTATATGAAGATTGCAAGACAGCTCTATCAAGCCAAATTTTCCATCAGTTTGGACGAGGCAATACGCGCTTTGAAAAAAACAGCTTACCCCACCCACTGCGCGACGCACATGTTCAGTTTACACATAAAAACTTATCGCTATTTACAACTAAAGAAATATAAAAAGATCGGACAGGGAAAGTAGCATTCAAGGAGGACAATCAACACAAAAAATAGAAACAAACACGCAAACAGACAAACAAGAAGGCAAAAGTAATAATAAAAGCAAACAACATCACAAACACAAAAGGGTTGAAAAGGGCTATCGCTTTGGAACGGTCAGTGTCAAAATAGGCCACTGGGGTGGGAGGGGGGTAAACCGGTTCTAGGGTGCACCAAACCTCACACCTACCCTACTGTCATCCCATTAAAACAGGACAGTGTAAATAAAGAAATCCCCGCCATGATCTAATCTCTCACCAACAAGGCAGCATCAATAGGCAATATATAACTATAACGTCTATAGAAGTAAGGTTACCACTATGAGACGTGTGGGTGAGCCGTCATTTAAAAGAACTAAATTAACTCTTCCAACCATTTTACTATTTCTTTACCTTGATGGGTGATTTTTTCCGAGCCCCATGCAAAATGGATATTCTTTACTTTTAGTGGTAGAATAGCATCGGATATTGTTTTAAGAGATAGAAAATCACAGTTTCGGGAGTATAAATTTGTCAAAATAAAGGTAGTCTTTAAAATAGATTTTGAATAGTTTGATATCAATATTTGTGCAATTATCTTTATCCTTTGGGTCCATAATTTCAATATTTTCATCCTTAATATAGTTTTTAAAATAGACGGCAAAACCTCTACACGTATTGGTATTACTAGCTCTTTTAGGCCATCAATAAAAAATTGTTTGTTTGCTGTGCTCCTACCCAGAATTTTGAGGGTAGGTAGGTAGGTAGGGATTATTATTATTATTATTATTTATTTTTTTACATCAAAAGCTTATCCAATCTACAACACTATAAAGGCCCTAGTACGATGTTAGGGCATAGGTTATTAAAACTTAACACAAGGACTTGCACATAATTATTTTATATATGTGTATTAACTACATTTTTAATTTTAATTCCTTCGGGGAAGTCTTTTGATTGCAGGCTTCCCAGAGACACTACAGGTATGGCACACTGGTAACACCACCCTGTGAGTACGAAGCGCCTCTTCGTCCCGGCTTCCTTCTGGATCACCACAGTAGCAACAGATGGAGGGGTCCCTACCAGCCACCGGCCCACAGGAATAATAGGCAACCTCAACTGGGGACTGGCAGCAAAGTTGGAGTTTGACAAAGGCCACCCCCTGCAGGATATCTCCTGAAATTTAGCAATGATCTCATATTCATCTGGAAAAAAATGCATTTTAATATTAATGTTGCATATTCTGTGTCAAAATATTTAGAGATATATAAAAGTGTATGGTAGCCACACCTGCATACAGTATTAAAGTGTATCAAATGTCAGAGGTTGAAATACATACCATCAGGTGTAATGACCGATCCACAGGAGTAGTGGTACCTGTCGAGCAAGCGACCAAGAGCCCTTTCTTCTCTGACTGTCAGGGCCTTCTTGCTGTAAATACATCTAGGTTTCCCGCATTCGTAACATTTCACCAATGATCTGACATTTTGTGCAACAAGCATGCGGTTAGGGCATCCCTGAACGATAGAGATAAACTTGATATTTATAAAATAAATAAAAATGAATCATGTAAAAGGAAAGCATGTCAATTTTTCATATATTCAATGACATTTAATACTTGAAGACAGCCTACTATTCAATTATCTGAATAAGAAGAATCTCACAGTGCCCATACTAAAAAGCAACATTTCATTATTTAAGTATCATTTAATTTAATACTGGATATATAAACACACCTGCTGCTCCTCTGCTACTTTTGAAACAGATGTTGTTTGACCAGAGGGCAGGTCACGCTCGGTTGTTTCTGTTCCAAGTAGATCCAGGAATGGCTTAAAGTGATCACGGTCATCTGGGTTTAATTCTGGGTCTGGTAGGAATGGCGGAATAACTCCTGAAGCATTTCTGATTGGTGTACAGCATGTCTCCACATCACACTTACACACCTTTAATATATTAAACAATCACTGCTTTTTAATAGCGAAATAAATTCAGAGCTTCAATGTTGCCTTTTTAATATATTCATTCAATGAATGTTATTCATTTAAACTTTACATATATTAAAAAGGTAAAAAGTAAAAACTTCGATATGGAAAATAAATAATTTTACTTTGTAAGTGAATTTCCTGGATTTAATATTTAAATTTCTATTACAATTGAAGCCTGGAGATATCACCCACATTGACTATATAAAATATATATACATGCAAAGCCACATGAATGCTATTAAGAAAGATTATAATTAGATATTATAGAAAAGAAGGAAACTGAGTGATATAGCATGACATTAAAGCATGTTATGTACCAACACCTTCAACTATATTTTAGTATATATACCGGTATGTATTTCATTTATGTTCAAATTAAAGGTTTTAACTTGTCCGATCTTTTTATATTTCTTTTGTAACCCTTTCAACACCAAGTCAATACCATTTAAGAATTAAAATAATTTGGATAATTAATTAATCCAACCATGTATGAGCCCATTCAATGTTTAACTTTGAGCCACCGTCAAAGAGAAAATGTCCAGAATTAACTTGTTTTATATTGAAAGGGTTAATTTGAGAGTGGAAAACACCGCACACATGTCAGAGTTAGATCATAGGCAAAATGTTAGGTATATACTAATATATCACTACACAATATACTTACAAGCCAGTATATACATCCTGAGAGAAAAACAAACATGTATACTCTTTAGTAGTGCCAAATATTAAACATTATATAATGTGAGCTAGTAGAATGCATCAACTTTCTGTTATACCATTGGATATTTATAATATTAATGTAAAATTATCCACTTCTTAGTTACCAGGTATATCTCCACAAAAAGTACAATAAAGTTTAAGATGGTCCTGTCAGAAGGATAATATTTAATTGAATTAGAAATAAACATTAAACAATTATGTTCAGTACCTGGAAGACATAGTTACGCTCCCGACAGTGTCTCTCTATGAAGTTGTTGTACATCTCTCGGTTTTTCAAGTGATTCTTAGTGTACTGCCCGATAGTAATCTCAGGGTCCACTAGTTGTAACACCTTGGATTTGTATAGTATGCAACCTGATATTCAAATAAGGCTCTAAAAAAGGAGTTATGTCCCCCCGAGAGGGGGCAAAGTTTTTTTGGTATCGTTGGAAAGCTTGGCGTATCTACAATATATTGCAACTTGTTAGACGTGTCCGTTTCCATGGAAACGATGATCAAAGATGGTCGCCATTGTTTTTTCTGATGTATGACTGTAGCGCATATAAACGGTAATATTGGGTTGAAAATGCATAAAATGTTGAATGGTTCTTTGGGAACCTGTTGATATAATACACACAAATGTATTTCATGCAGTTCAAATTTTTTTTTAGTTAATTAACACAAAAGTGGAGGTAATTTGTGAGATATTTTGGTACATTTTAGCAAACAGTACACTTTAAATTAACTGTTATCATTATTACAGTTATTATTGGTATTTTTAAAAGAAAAAAACTTTGAAATAATGATATAACCCTATATAGAACACAATTACCTTCTTCATTGAAAGTCATGTTTTCTCATTTATAAAAGAGTCCATGCATGATTTCAACCTTATAACTCTCATGAGAACACTAATAGTGTAGTTATAATTAACTATACAATTTACTTCCCTTTGTTTAGAATCACCATTTGTATTGTTGTCAACTGAATGTAATGGCAGATGTTATTCTTGTGCATTCCAAGTTAAATTACAAATATTTACAGGTAATTGGTAACCATAGTTATAATTGAACTTTAGCTGTTGTGTTTCTTTACCTTTACTATCATTTAAATTAGAGAGATGAACACTTAGAAGCTCGAAACAGGTATGACTATTTGTTGGTACTGGTGTAATGTTGTTTGTTTATACATTTAGATACATACTTTCGCTAGCACTGACTTACGGGATCTTCCAGAATTGTGTCTTAAGTTTACTTAATAAGTTTGGTCACTGTGTATCCTATCAAGTGTTGGAATATATTGAAACAGCTATGGCAGACAGGCAGGCGGCTAAGCAGGGAAATGAGATTGCATTACTTCCAAGTAACATTAACGCTGGTTCATTTGCCACGTTCGTTTGGGATAATAACGACCTACTCGAGGAAACACTTTCAAGCGAGGTCACAACCCATTGTACGAATGGCATTGTGATACTGAGGCAGGTCGACACGTGCGGTCCATTTATTGATCCAGTAGAAGTAGTCCTGTCTGGTAAAAGACGTTTTAAACCCGATATATAGCCACTTCTACCATACACAGCAGGAAAGCGTATTAGTCCTGTGCCGTATGACGCAGCCAAAGACATTCTGGTAAACTCAGAAACAGTGTATAAAACACCAGTAAAACGTGACTTTGGATGGTTCTTGTGTAGACTCGAAAACCTTGATGAGTCCGAAGTGTATTCTGGCCAGCAGACAATACCTGGGTGGTCAGCATTTAATGCGAAAATAACACCTACATCTGCAGTACCTCGCCAATGTGATGCAGGGTATTGCCAAGTCATTGATGCATCACCAACACAGCTTCATGTTGTGTACAATGTTCTGAAACGGTCTTTTAATATGGCAGACGAACTCCATCAAACTTATGTTGTCATTGTCTTGTCTTCGATCAGGCTATATATGCAAAGGCATTAGAGATCATATGGAAACATCCAACATAATTCAAACCTGTTGTTCCATGTATGGGTGCGTTTCACATCGCGTGTACATTTCTGGCAGTTATCGGTAAACGGTTTGGTGATTCAGGTCTTCGGGACATAATGATCGAATCTGGTAGTATTGGGTCTGGCTCGATAAATGCTTTGTTGGAGGGTCGTCACTATAATAGAGGTGTACGAGTGCATAAGCTGGTCATGGAAGCCATGCTACGACTTAGATGGAAATCGTTTGTGAGTATTCTTTCTGTAGATAAATTAGCCGAGGTTCGTGAAGACTTGACTACCACCAATACTGACGTACGTGAATCACCAACTCCTGAACGTTTCCATGAATTCACAGAGTTGAATGCATTTGAGTGCCGCCTAGAAAAGTATCAAGCATACTGCCAGTCGAATGTCGTCCCTGTAGCCAAATTCTTGAACACCTATATATATAGAAATGGTCCAGCTACTCCTTCATTTTATTCGATCGACCAGGGAAGGCAACTGGGAACGGCATGTGGCATGCATACGTAGCATGGTCCCCTGGATGTTCGTTTATGATCGCATCAACTACGCCAAGTATTTGCCAGTATATCTCATGTAGATTCAAATGTTAGAAACCAACCACCCTGAAGCTTATGCAAATATTTCAAGCGGTGAATTTAATTTGCGGTTCAAAGAAGTTCACATTCATTTGCGCAAGTTGCAAGAGACCAAATGATTGCACAAACACTGAATCGTGCAACCAAAACTCGCGCTGGCATCAATGGCTTCAGTTTGAACAAAATTGCAGTACAAAAGTGGTTAGTTACAGCTCATGAACGAGAAATGATTGGAGAAAGGTGCTTTTCTATGGCTGGTGTTGATGGTCGTCAAACTCATGGACACAAAGAGGGTTCGTCAACCAGAATCGTAAAAGATTGCAGTGATGTTGTTAAGGTTGTTGAATAAGTCGAGACATTGAAATCTAATCCATACAGCAGCACATCAAGAAAAAGCAGTTTAAAGTGGGTAATAAGAATATCATTCTAAGAGCTGATAGAAATTTGTTTTCAAGAATGATTGTGGTGGCTCAGTCTAGAAGTTTGGATCTGAGAAATGTGTTGAAACACTGTCTGGGTCCCATACCTTGGTCGTTGGCAGAGGTTGACGGTTCATACATTAAAACACCAAAGGCCAAGTTAGCTGAGCTGATAAAGAAGGACTCTGAGTATCCTGAGAATATTTCTCCAACTGCTGTCTGGATTATCGATCTGATGGCACTGCTGCAAGGTCTATCTAAATTACCCGATACATTCTCTGCATTAGGAGCTCTTATTCTTGACAGGGTGTTGCCTTACACCAATAGAAATACAAGGGTTGATACCGTATCTGACCAATACCCTGAAATATCAATTAAATATGTGGAAAGAGATCGACGAGCTAGTGAAGGTAAGCTCGAAATACAAATCACGTCTGGTGCTCAGAAAATCCCAAAACAGTGGAATAAGTTTCTATCTAGTGGCAATAACAAGACTTCCCTTGTAGAGTTCTTCTTCCAGGAGTGGAATTAGCCACAGTATGTAGGAAAGCTGGCTGGTCGCTCCCTGTTTTACGCACATGGTCCGAACTGTCATGTTTAAAGGGTTGTAAATGATGAAAGTGAAATTGTTTGCGAAGAAATTCCAGAACTACACTCTACCCAGGAGGAGGCAGATACTCGTATGCTGCTGCATGCACTGCATGCTGCCGAGGCTGGGCATGATAGCATAGTTATAAAGACACCCGACACCGATGTGATAATGCTAGCCTGCCACTTACAGAAAAAGATAACAGGTGAATTATTTATTCACACTGGTACAAAGTCTCGGACACGATTCATTAACATTGATGAAGTTGCCACGAAACTTGGACCAATGGTGTGTTAGGCTTTACCACACCTACACTCATTTAGTGGATGCGATACCAATAGTGCATTTGCTGGTACGGGTAAAAAGAAGGTATTTGACGAATGATCAAAAACTATGTAAGTCAATGCAATGTCTAGGTAACGACTTGCCTGTTACAGAGGATATTTTGTCCGAAACTGAGAAGTTTGCATGTGCCCTTTACAACATGTCTAATTACACCAGCACAGATGAGACCAGATACCAAACCCTCAGAGTAACTGTATGCCCCCATGCCAAGATGTCTTACAGAAACATTCAGCAAGAGCAAACTATCAGGCTTTCATTTGGAAAAATGCCTTAAGTTCAACCCCTGACGTAACGAGTCCACATGGCCATGGATGGACAATATCTGGTAAAGAAATATCCATAAACTGGATGAAACTTCCACCAGCACCAAGAGCCATTCTTGAGTTAATTAAGGGCAATTGCTCAGGAGATTGTTCTGGAAACCGGTGTTCATGCTTCAAAAACCGAATGCCCTGTACTGAATCATGTGGATGCCTACATAATTGTGAAAATTCTACAATTGTTGATTCTAACAGTGATTCAGAATCTGAATCTGATGATAATTAAATGAAAAATGATTAACAACACATATTTATGGCTTATGCATAAGTCTTGATTTGCAGTGTGTTATTGCTTTCAGATAGGAGTAAAATAACAAATTTAGATCTGTAAAATTGTACAGAAACTATAATAAATGTAGAATAGCTCCTCCAATCAGCGATCGTAAAGCTGCATTAAATAATTTTAACTTGCGGCCAACTCAAACAAATTTAGATAACTTTAGAGTTTTTCGTGCGAAAGCCCGTCGTACTATTAAGGATAGCAAGAGGAAATCCCGGAGATCTTACGTCTCTAGGCTGAATTCTCGCTCATCACTTAAGAAGACATGGGACATGGTCCGGAAAATAAGTGGTAAAGCTAATTCTAGTTCTTTAGATCATCTTAAAAGAGATAATGGAGATATAACATCTGTCAAAGATATTACAAACACTTTGGCAGAAACTTTTTCAAAAAATTCTTCTTCTGAAAATTGTCAACCAACTTTTCTGAAAAATAAGAAACAAAAAGAACAGAAGAAGCTGAATTTCAAGTCGAAAAACTTTGAAAAATACAATAAACTATTCACTCTCAAAGAACTTCGAGAGTCCCTTAAAAAGGCTCATGATACATCAGCTGGTCCTGATGATATCCATTATCAATTACTAAAACATTTACCTGAATCCTGTCTCTCTACCCTTCTTGATATATTTAATAAGGTTTGGGTGACGGGAAACTTCCCCGATTCTTGGCGGGAAGCAATCGTTATTCCAGTCCCCAAACCTGGAAAGGATCATACGGACCCAATAAATTATCGCCCAATCGCTTTAACGAGTTGTATATGTAAAACCATAGAACGAATGATTAATGAGAGACTCGTTTGGTACATGGAGTCCAACAAACTGATAACAAAGTATCAAAGTGGATTCCGGCGCCAACGAGGCACAACAGACAATCTCATACGATTTGAATCGTTTATAGGGAAGCTTTCATAAAAAAAGAACATTTAGTCGCTGTATTTTTTGACTTGGAGAAAGCTTATGATACTGCATGGAAGTACGGTATTATGAATGATCTACATGACATTGGTCTTAGAGGCCGATTACCCATTTTTATAGAGAAATTCTTAGATGATAGACAGTTTCGTGTCCGAATGGGTTCACCCCTCTCTGATATTCATGAACAGGAGATGGGTGTTCCACAGGGCAGTATACTATCTGTCACACTTTTTAATATAAAGATTAACAGTATAGTAAAATGCATCAATCCAGGTGTGGATTGTTCGCTTTATGTTGACGACTTTGTTATATGTTATCGTGCAAAAAAACATGAATACTATCGAGAGACAATTACAACAATGTCTCAATAAACTTCAGACCTGGTCTGATGAAAATGGTTTTAAATTTTCTAAATCTAAAACTAATTGTATGCACTTTTGTCAACTTCGTGAACATCATGAAGACCCTCATCTAACACTGGACGGGTCACCAATACCAGTAGTGGATGAGACAAAATTCCTTGGTCTTATTTTCGACCGTAAATTAACGTTTATACCACACCTTAACTACTTGAAGGCCAAATGCCTTAAAGCTCTTAACTTACTTAAAGTTGTTGCAAACACTAATTGGGGAGCAGATCGAAAAGTCCTCTTGCGACTTTACAGATCTCTTATCAGATCCAAGCTGGACTACGGCTCAGTAGTATATGGATCGACTCGCAAGTCGTACTTGCAGATGCTCGACCCTATACATAATCAAGGATTACGACTCGCCTTAGGTGCCTTTCGTACATCACCAGCCGAAAGTCTATATGTTGAAGCCAATGAACCATCACTGTCTCATAGACGAGACAAATTAGCTCTTCAATACGCCATTAAATTAAAGTCTAACCCTTCAAACCCAACTTTCGATAATGTTTATAATCCTAATTGTGAACCTCTTTTTGATCGAAAATTGAAGGCCATTCGACCATTTGGTCTTCGTATTAAACCAAAATTAAGAGACACTAAAATCGACCTAAATTTGATTGCCAAGTACAAAGTACCACAAATTCCACCGTGGACTTTGGAAACTCCAACAATTATTTTTGATCTTTGTAATAATAACAAATCCAGTACAGACCCTACTGCCTTTCAAAGCAAATTTAATGAAATTATATCGAAATACAGTGACTTTCAACATATCTACACAGATGGCTCTAAAGATGGAGATAAGGTAGCTGCAGCAGCTGTTCACAAACACAGCATAAAGAGCCGCCTGCCTGACAATGCCTCTATCTTTTCAGCTGAACTTAAGGCAATTGAACTTGTCTTAAATTATATTCAGGAATCTGATGATGACCATTTCGTAATCTTTTCCGATTCCCTTTCATCTCTTCAAGCACTGGGTAATATGAAACATGATAACCCAGTTGTGCTTCAACTTTTAGAAAAGTACAATTCTCTTATATTTGATAACGTTATTATTTTCTGCTGGCTTCCAAGCCATGTAGGAATACGTGGTAATGATAGAGCTGATAGTACTGCTAAGGCAGCATTATATTTACATATATCTAATATCAAATTACCTTATACTGATTTTAAAAGTTGTATTAACACATATATTCGTAACTCTTGGCAAACCGCTTGGGATTTGTCCGTTAACAATAAACTCCATTCAATTAAACCGTTACTCCGAGAATGGCGTTCTTCTACTATACCCATTCGTCGAGAGAAAGTTATCCTAGCCCGTGCAGGATAGGGCATACACGTTATACTCATTCATATGTATTACAAGGTGAGCAATTACCAGAATGTATACCCTGCTTTGCACCGTTAACGGTCAAACACATCTTATTGGAATGTGTAGACTATGATTATATTCGTCAAAGGTACTACAATGTTAATACTATGAAAGAGTTATTTGATACTATAGATTTTAGTCTTGTTTTAGATTTCCTAAAAGAGATCAGACTATATAAATCATTATAATGTGTTCTTATATATATATTTACTTGTTTATATGCCCGTTGACGGGCATTGTATGCCCGTTGACGGGCATTTGTTGATTTACATACATAGTTTATATTACACCTTATCATCCCTTAGTTTTTTAATAGTTTTATTTTTATATATTTACACTAATTTTTAATAATGCTTCATTTTTCATCAATTTTTGCGCACAATATGACCTATTTAAGTGTCGACGTGCCGTAAAACACCATTCATTCATTTTTTAATAGTGGGGTAGTGCTAATTACTACTCACTAATCTATAATCTAGCACTATCACTCAGTAAACATTCATTAATTACTCTCAGATGTGAACATCATCTCATTTATCACAGCAATAGATCACAGTATAGCACAATAACACAATAACTTTAAGATATGATAGGATAAAATTATAATTTAACGGTAAATCACTGTAACCTTATACCACTAGATATGAGGCCTTACCATACTATCACGAACGTCACATTCACCTTTAAGCTGAACACTTGATGGTTTATAAAATAAAGTGTCAGTGTTGCCAATACCACACGCGAACTAATACTAACACTGAAGTAATAGATGTAATTTAATGTTGGCGTTTTGTTATCCCTACACACTCTATACGTATCTATTTATATTGCTGCCCCATATTAGCGTAAGAAGTGATACATATCACACGAAATCTATGGTCTAACCTTTACATACCGTAAGACGAGATTATGGTTTATAAATGTCAGCGTAGGTAATTCTCAACATGCTATCAGACAAAACAATGTGTCTAAATGTAGAACATGAAACCGGAAGCAAAATTAAACATTAGTCTACTATAATAGTGATAAGCTTTTAAATTCCATTATGATTGAAAAAAACCAGAATTGTGCACTCAGCATTATTTGTATACTTTAAATTTCTAACTGAATGCGCAACGTTTACTAGCCAGTTCCCTATCCGATAGAGGAAAGACTGTAGAGTTGAAACTATTCACTTGCCTATAGTTAATAATAGGATCTAAATGTTAGACTAAAAGTGTTCAGTGTAAATACTGACCAAATATTAACTTGTGAATCACGTGGTCTAGTACGGTTAATCTTGCCGTATTCTATTGCCTGTCAAAATAACATCGCCAACATGAACAACGTATATAGCACTAAATTGGGGTGCTCGATAGGGTCACCTATTCAATTCAATGTATTGGCATACAATCCAAATACAGGATTTTCACCAAGTAACCACGACAGATTTTTTTTTAAAACTGCTTATAACTTTAATGTTTTATATATGTATTAGAAAGGTCTTAAAAATACAAGAAATTTGAGGCATAAAATATTAAAATCCATTTATAAATAAAGAAGTTATAACAGTTTGAAGCTTGGTGGTGGACCCTTTTACAGTTCGCCACTATGCTTGGTGGTGGACCCTTTTACAGTTCGCCACTATGCTTTCCTCTTTAATTGTACGATGACCGGACAGGATGTGGACCCTATGATGACGCCTACCTAAAGCCCATTGGGACGGTGGCGTTTGATGTTTGTCTATGATCTTTCTTGTCGTGCTCTTAATGGTTTATTCTCTTACTGCTCTGGCTTCTGCCAAGTCATTGAGTACGTTCATTGTGGCTTTCTAGGCTATTTTTTTTATTTATTATATTTACACGAGCATATTTGTGTTTTACTTATATTGCCTATTGATGCTGCCTTGTTGGTTAGAGATTAGATCATGGCGGGGATTTCTTTATTTTCACTGTCCTTTTTTAATGGGATGACAGTAGGGTAAGTGTGAGGTTTGGTGCACCCTAGAACCGGTTTACCCCCCCCCCCCCCCCCCCCCCCCCCCAGTGACCTACTTTGCCACTGACCGTTCCAAGGCGGTAGCCCTATTGTCAACCCTTTTGTGTTTGTGATGTCGTTTGCATTTTTTATTACTTTTGCCTTCTTGTTTGTCTGTTTGCGTGTTTGTTTCTGTGTTTTATGGTTGACTAATCTCCTTGAATGCTACTTTCCCTGTCCGTTCTTTTTATATTTCTTTTTAGGAAATTAAAATCGATTCTGCCATTTCTGTACAAAACTAATATATTTCTCGAAAATTGGTATATTTACACGTTTTATGTAAACTAGTGTGTTTTATATATCACTGGAAAGTATGGAAAGCCGTAGGTGACCCTGTGATTATAATTATTTTTTCCTATATGTTTAACTGAATTATTATAATCACCACATTCTACGATTTTGTACGTGTTATCATTATTATCAAAATCCATACATTTTTAGCTCTGAAAAAAATGTATACATTCGTAAAATATTAACATTTTTATTATTATCACCACATTTCTACGATTTTGTACGTGTTATCATTATTATCAAAAAATTAAGTGTTCTATATCAATGGCTCCGTTGTCATTAAACTTACAAGTAAAAAAACGCAACGATGGAAACTTCGCAAAGCTGATTGGGAATCGTTTCAATCTCGTTGTGAGGAACAGTTAAAGCCTTCCGTTTTCGAGGATGTCGAAGACGCAACTGCTCTTTTTACCAAAACCCTTCATGATATAGCTGATCAAACTATTCCAAAAATCTCGGCAAATCAAAAACGCCCACATAAACAATGGTATGATGTGACTGCAAAAAGGCAGTCAGCGATCGTAAAGCTGCATTGAATGCTTTTAACTTGCGGCCAACTCAAAATAATTTAGATACTTTTAGAGTGTTTCGTGCGAAAGCCCGTCGTACTATTAAGGATAGCAAGAGAAAATCCTGGAGATCTTATGTCTCTTGACTGAACTCTCGTTCATCTCTTAAGAAGACATGGGACATGGTCCGGAAAATAAACGGTAAAGGTAATTCTAGTTGTGTAAATCATCTTAAAACTGATGATGAGGATATTAATTCTGTCAAAGATATTGCCAATACTTTGGCAGAAACATTTTCTAAAAACTCTTCTTCTGAAAATTGTCAACCAAATTTTCTAAAAAATAAGAAACTAAAAGAACAGAAGAAGCTGAATTTCAAGTCTTAAAATTTGGAGAAATACAATAAACTGTTCACTCTCAAAGAACTTCGAGAATCCCTTAAAAAGGCTCATGATACATCAGCTGGTCCTGATGTTATCCATTGTCAATTATTAAGACATATACCTGAAACCCGTCTCTCTACACTTCTTGATATATTTAATAAGGTTTGGGTGACAGGAAACTTCCCCGATTCTTGGCGGGAAGCAATCGTTATTCCAGTCCCCAAACCTGGAAAGGATCATACGGACCCAATGAATTATCGCCCTATTGCTTTAACGAGTTGTAAATGTAAAACCATGGAACGAATGATTAATGAGACTCGTTTGGTACCTGAAATGCAACAAGCTGATAACAAAGAATCAAAGTGGATTCCAACGCCAACGAGGCACAACAGACAATCTCATTCGATTTGAATCATTTATTAGGGAAACTTTTGTAAAGAAAGAACATCTAGTCGCTGTATTTTTTGACTTGGAGAAAGCTTATTATACTGCATGGAAGTACGGTATTATGAATGAACTTCATGACCTTGGTCTTAGAGCACAACAGACAATCTCATACGATTTGAATCGTTTATTAGGGAAGCTTTCATAAAAAAATAACATCTAGTCGCTGTGTTTTTTGACTTGGAGAAAGCTTATGATACTGCATGGAAGTACGGTATTATGAATGATCTTCACGACCTTGGTCTTAGAGACCGATTACCCATTTTTATAGAGAAATTCTTAGATGATAGACAGTTTCGTGTCCGAATGGGTTCAACCCTCTCTGACATTCATGAACAGGAGATGGGTGTTCCACAGGGCAGCATACTCTGTCACCCTTTTTAATATAAAAATTAATAGTATAGTTAAATGCATCAATCCTGCTCTCTATATGTTGACGACTTTGTTATATGTTATCGTGCAAAAAACATGAACACTATTGAGAGACAACTTCAACAATGTCTCAATAAACTTCAAACCTGGTCTGATGAAAATGGTTTTAAATTTTCTAAATCTAAAACTAACTGTATGCATTTTTGTCAACTACGTAAACATCATGAAGACCCTCATCTAACACTGGATGGCTCACCAATACCAGTAGTGGATGAGACAAAATTCCTTGGTCTTATTTTCGACCGTAAATTAACGTTTATACCACACCTTAAATACTTGATGGCCAAATGTCTTAAAGCTCTTAATTTACTTAAAGTTGTTGCTAACACTAACTGGGGAGCAGATTTTAAAGTCCTCTTGCGACTTTACAGATCTCTTATCAGATCCAAGCTGGACTACGGCTCAGTAGTATATGGATCGACTCGCAAGTCGTACTTGCAGATTCTCGATCCTATACATAATCAAGGATTACGACTCGCCTTAGGTGCCTTTCGTACATCACCAGCCGAAAGTCTGTATGTTGCAGCTAATCAACCATCACTGTCTCATAGACGAGACAAATCAGCCCTTCAATACGCCATTCAATTAAAGTCTAACCCTTCAATCCCAACTTTCGATAATGTTTTTAATCCAAGTTATGAACCTCTTTTTGATCGAAAACCGAAGGCCATTCGATCATTTGGTCTTCGTATTAAACCAAAATTAAGAGACACTGAAATCGACCTAAATTTAATTGTCAAGTACAAAGTACCACAAATTCCACCGTGGACTTTGGAAACACCAACACTTATTTTTGATCTTTGTAATAATAACAAATCCAGTACAGACCCTACTGTGTTTCAAAGCAAATTTAATGAAATTAAATCGAAATACAGTAACTTTCAACATATATACACAGATGGTTATAAAGATGGAGATAAGGTAGCTGCAGCAGCTGTTATTCACAAACACAGCATAAAGAGCCGCCTGACTGACGAGGCCTCTATCTTTTCAGCTGAACTTAAGGCAAATGAACTTGCCTTAAATTATATTCATGAATCTGATGATGACCATTTTGAAATATTTTCTGATTCCCTTTCATCTCCCTGAAGACGAAATTATTCACGAGCTTGCGCCACAGTTGGTAACTGCAGCTCGCCGAATAACCATCAAGAGGAATGACAAAATTATTAGTACAAATACTATCATACTCACATTTGCAACACCCGTCTTACCAAAAACAATAAAGGTGGCATATCTGCAATTGCATGTTGACGCCTACATTCCAAACCCGTTACGTTGCTACAACTGCCAAGCCTTTGGGCAGCACAACTCCAGGTGTACTAAAGAAAAACGTTGTGGTAAATGTGGCGATTCTGCATTCAAACATAACGAATCCGATTGTCCTAACGACCTCAAATGTACCAACTGCGGTCTGGGACATCACGCAAATTCAAAATTATGTGAAAAATTTAAAAAAGAAAAAGAAATCATAACAGTTAAATATACACAAAACATTCCCTTTCCAGAAGCAAGAAAATTAATTGAAGAAAAATATAAAATTTCAAGTCCGACCTCTTACGCATCTATTCTCAAAACAAAAGCAACACACACAGAATGCAGGGATGCAAGTTCGCAATACGAACCACAGTCAGAAATTCAAAATACAAAGAATACTTCCTCAGTATCAAATCCAAACAAAAATCAACAAATACAACTTAACAAATCAAAATTAAACTTTTCACCTAATCCAACTTTTACATTTAAATCGAACACAAAACTGGCAATGTCAAGAGCATGTCAGTTTCCCATGGAAAGGGGGTTCTTCTAAGCCTGTGAAGTTTAGTAGTTCCCCAGTCGTGAAACCTAATACTTCCTTGGTTGGAAGGCCTAGTGCTGCTCCAACTAGGGAAGTTGGAAAGCCTAGTGCTGCTCCAACTAAGGAAGTTGGAAAGCCTAGTGCTTCTCCAACTAGGGAGCACAAGGAGCAGCCAAAGGTGTCTAACGGCCCTATTGAGCTGCATAACAAATTCGAACAGCTCATGGACATTTCAGAGCCGGCAGCTGCACTGCCACTTCCATCGTCGCATGAAAAGTTAGTTGAGGTACCACTTCGGCTGACTTCTTCCAGGGAGGATGATTCATCTGTGGAGATGTCGCTGCTTGAGTCTCCTAAGACCTCTCCTAAATCTAAGGCCAAAAATAAAAATAAAATTAAAAGTCGCCTTAACGCTCAATAATGGGTAAAACTAATAAGATCATTCAATGGAATTGTCGAGGTTTGAAACCAAATTATGATGAAATCAGCTTAATTTTAAATGAACACAATCCTATTGCCTTTTGTCTTCAAGACAACCCCCCAGTCGGTGGTGGGGTGATAAGAATCAACCGACTGCTCGTTACTTAGCAGAGGGGTAGGACCCCCCCGAAATGTAACCCACCTGTTGACCGTGGGTGGCGACCCGTGTCGTTGGAGAAGGGAGTCCTGGTGGTTGAGTGGCGTGGAGATCTGGTAGTTATCTCCACGTTGCAACACACCACTTTGGTCCGGACTTCAACTAGACGGGCGGTCAGATTTGGCCCGATCTGATCAATCGGTTTGTCACGCCAGCTATAAGAGATCCGACGAACTTATTATTCAGACAGTACCAGTACACTGTATCTTACTTACTTTTTATATTGTTGTACTTTAAACATTATATAGATATAGGGTATTTTATGGCGGTGGCGTATGGGTTAATCATGTATTTCAAAACGCTATATGGCTATACTCGTGCCACCTTTTAAGTGGAACATAAGTGCGGCTCTTTGACTTTTTAGTTGAGGAGTTATGTCCGCTGGGTGGTATGGGGGGTCTGATGCGTTAGCTTTATATGAGTATACCTTCTACGTATTCTTGGCATTTTGACTGTTGGATATCCACAGCAAATGTCCCCTTGTTGGACTCCGTGGTGGGTGAGAAGCGTAGAGGGTGAATTCTTAACGCCTATCATGGCATCTCAAAACGCACATTCTACTCTTAAACGCAAAAAAACAGAGCAAGAATCTGATACTGATGAACCAATGAGCAACCAGTCCTTTCCTCGTTTTCTCGTCATTGAATCGGAAAACGGGGAAAGGCCTGTTGCAGATATGTCACCTTTCCTTATTCAGAAAACTGTCCAGTCCATCGCTGGACATGTTAAACAAATAAAGAAATTAAAGAACAAAACTATCCTAATTGAATCTGAAAAAAAATCCCACTCTGATAATTTATTAACAATTACAAACATTTTAAACACAAAGGTCAAATGCTACCCTCATTCCTCTTTGAATATTTCCAAAGGCGTCATCAGGTGCCCGGATCTCTCCGGAGTACCTGAAGACGAAATTATTCTCGAGCTTGCGCCACAGTTGGTAACTGCAGCTCGCCGAATAACCATCAAGAGGAATGACAAAACTATTAATACAAATACTATCATACTCACATTTGCAACACCCGTCTTACCAAAAACAATAAAGGTGGCATATCTGCAACTGCATGTTGACGCCTACATTCCAAATCCGTTACGTTGCTACAACTGCCAAGCCTTTGGGCACCACAACTCCAGGTGTACTAAAGAAGAACGTTGTGGTAAATGTGGCGACTCTGCTTTCAAACATAACGAATCAGATTGTCCTAACGACCTCAAATGTACCAACTGCGGTCTAGGACATCATGCAAATTCAAAATTATGTGAAAAATTCATCAAAGAAAAAGAAATCATAACAGTTAAGTATACACAAAATATTCCCTTTCCAGAAGCACGAAAATTGATTGAAGAAAAATATAAAATCTCAAATCCGACCTCATACGCATCTATTCTCAAAACAAAAGCAACACACACAGAATGCAGGGACGCAAGTACGCAATACGAACCACAGCCAGAAATTCAAAATACAAAGAATACTTCCTCAGTATCAAATCCAAACAAAAGTCAACAAATACAACTTAACAAACCAAAATTTAACTTTTCACCTAGTCAAACTTTTTCATTTAAATCAAACACAAATTCGGCCAGCTCTGGCAATGTCAAGGGCACGTCGATTTCTCAGAATTGGAAAGCGAGTTCTTCTACGACTCTGAAGTCTAATAGTTCCCCAGTTGTGAAGTCTACTTCTTCGGTTGGAAAGCCTAGTGCTGCTCCAACTAAGGAAGTTAGAAAGCCTAGTGCTTCTCCAACTAAGGAGCTAAGAAAGCCTGGTGCTTCTCCAACTAGGGAGCACAAGGAGCAGCCAAAGGTGTCTAACGGCCCTATTGAGCTGCATAACAAATTTGAACAACTCATGGACATTTCAGATCCAGCAGCTGCACTGCCACATCCATCCTCCCATGAGGGGTTAGTTGCGGTGCCACTTCAGCTGACTTCTTCCAGGGAGGAGGAGTCATCAGTGGAGATGTCGCTGCTTGAGTCTCCTAAGACCTCTCCTAAATCTAAGGCCAAAGGCAAGAATAAAATTAAAAATCGCCTTAGCGCTCAATGATTGGTAAAACTAATAAGATCATTCAATGGAATTGTCGGGATTTGAAACCAAATTGTGATGAAATCAGCTTAATTTTAAATGAACACAACCCTATTGCCTTTTGTCTTCAAGAAACATTCTTGAAGACAAGTGATCAGTTATCTTTTAAACAATACTCACTATACAATCATATTTGTGATACCGGAGACAAGGCGACTGGTGGAGTTTCGATAATCGTTAATCGAAACATTCCTCACAGACCTGTTCCGTTGAAAACAAATTTGCAAGCTATTGCGGTCAGTGTTACTATGCACAGAGTCATAACAATATGTTCCTTATATTTACCACCTAGTTCTTCACTAGATCCTAAAGATCTAAATCACCTAGTTGCACAATTGCCATCACCTTTTATACTCTTGGGCGATTTTAATGCACACAACTACATCTGGGGTTGTAAAGATATAAACGATAAAGGCAAGAAAATTGAAGATTTCTTAGCCAAAAACAATTTGTGTCTTTTTAATAATAAGTCACATACTTATTTACATCCTGCTACAGGCTCTCATTCTTCCATTGATTTAACAATATGCGATCCAACGCTTTTGATGGACTTTTCGTGGAGTGTTGGAGACGACCTCTGTGGAAGTGACCACTTCCCCATATTTCTTGAAAATATCGGCCCTCCACTTCTCGAAAAAACGCAACGATGGAAACTTCGCAAGGCTGATTGGACTACGTTTCAATCTCTTTGCGAGGAAAAATTAAAGCCTTCCGTTTTCGATGATGTCGAAGACGCAACTGCTCTTTTTACCAAAACTCTTCACGATATAGCTGATCAAACCATTCCAAAAACCTCGGCAAATCCTAAACGCCCACATAAACCATGGTACGACGATGACTGCAAAAAGGCAGTCAGCGATCGTAAAGCTGCATTAAATAATTTTAACTTGCGGCCAACTCAAACAAATTTAGATAACTTTAGAGTTTTTCGTGCGAAAGCCCGTCGAACTATTAAGGATAGCAAGAGGAAATCCTGGAGATCTTACGTCTCTAGACTGAATTCTCGCTCATCTCTTAAGAAGACATGGGACATGGTCCGGAAAATAAGTGGTAAAGGTTACTCTAGTTCTGTAAATCATCTTAAAACACATAACGGAGATAAAACATCTGTCAAAGATATAACAAACACTTTGGCAGAAGCTTTTTCAAAAAATTCCTCTTCTGAAAATTGTCAACCAAATTTTCTGAAATTAAGAAACGAAAAGAACAGAAGAAGCTGAACTTCAAGTCGAAAAACCTGGAAAAATACAATAAACTATTCACTCTCAAAGAACTTCGAGAGTCCCTTAAAAAGGCTCATGATACATCAGCTGGTCCTGATGATATCCATTATCAATTACTAAAACATTTACCTGAATCCTCTCTCTCTACCCTTCTTGATATATTTAATAAGGTTTGGGTGACTGGAAACTTCCCCGATTCTTGGCGGGAAGCAATCGTTATTCCAGTCCCCAAACCTGGGAAGGATCATACGGACCCAATAAATTATCGCCCAATCGCTTTAACGAGTTGTATATGTAAAACCATGGAACGAATGATTAATGAGAGACTCGTTTGGTACCTGGAGTCCAACAAGCTGATAACAAAGTATCAAAGTGGATTCCGACGCCAACGAGGCACAACAGACAATCTCATACGATTTGAATCGTTTATAAGGGAAGCTTTCATAAAAAAAGAACATCTAGTCGCTGTATTTTTTGACTTGGAGAAAGCTTATGATACAGCATGGAAGTATGGTATTATGAATGATCTCCATGACCTTGGTCTTAGAGGCCGATTACCTATTTTTATAGAGAATTTCTTAGAGGACAGACAGTTTCGTGTCCGAATGGGTTCAACCCTCTCTGACATCCATGAACAGGAGATGGGTGTGCCACAGGGCAGCATACTCTCTGTCACTCTTTTTAGTATAAAAATTAACAATATTGTTAAATGTATCAATCCTGGTGTGGATTGCTCTCTATATGTTGACGACTTTGTTATAGTTTATCGTGCAAAAAACATGAACACTATTGAGAGACAACTTCAACAATGTCTCAATAAACTTCAGACCTGGTCTGATGAAAATGGTTTTAAATTTTCTAAATCTAAAACTAATAGTATGCATTTTTGTCAACTACGTAAACATCATGAAGACCCTCATCTAACACTGGATGGGTCACCAATACCAGTAGTAGATGAGACAAAAGTCCTTGGTCTTATTTTCGACCGTAAAGTCTTATTTTCGACCGTAAATTAACGTTTATACCACACCTTAAATACTTGAAGGCCAAGTGCCTTAAAGCTCTTAATTTACTTAAAGTTGTTGCTAACACTAACTGGGGAGCAGATCGTAAAGTCCTTTTACAACTTTATAGATCTCTTATCAGATCCAAGCTGGACTACGGCTCAATAGTATATGGATCGACTCGCAAGTCATACTTGCAGATGCTCGATCCTATACATAACCAAGGATTACGACTCGCCTTGGGAGCCTTTCGTACGTCACCAGCCGAAAGTCTATATGTTGAAGCTAATGAACCATCACTGTCTCATAGACGGGACAAGTTAGCCCTTCAATATGCCATTAAATTAAAATCTAAGCCTTCAAACCCAACTTTCGATAATGTCTTTAGTCCTAGTTATGAACCTCTTTTTGATCGAAAACCGAAGGCCATCAGACCATTTGGTCTTCGTATTAAATCAAAATTAAGAGACACTGAAATCGACCTAAATTTGATTGCCAAGTACAAAGTACCACAAATTCCACCGTGGACTTTGGAAACACCAACAATTATTTTCGATCTTTGTAATAGTAACAAATCCAGTACAGACCCCACTGTCTTTCAAAGCAAATTTAATGAAATTAAATCGAAATACAGTAACTTTCAACATATCTACACAGATAGCTCTAAAGTTGGAGATAAGGTAGCTGCAGCAGCTGTTGTTCACAAACACAGCATAAAGAGCCGCCTGCCTGACAAGGCCTCTATCTTTTCAGCTGAACTTAAGGCAATTGAACTTGCCTTAAATTATATTCAGGAATCTGATGACGACCATTTTGTAATCTTTTCTGATTCCCTTTCATCTCTTCAAGCACTGGGTAATATGAAACATGATAACCCAGTTGTGCTTCAACTTTTAGAAAAGTACAATTCTCTTATAATTGTTAATGTTATTATTTTCTGCTGGCTTACAAGCCATGTAGGAATACGTGGTAATGATAGAGCTGATAGTGCTGCTAAGGCAGCATTAGACCTACATATATCTAATACCAAATTACCTTCTACTGATTTTAAAAGTTGTATTAACACATATATTCGTAACTCTTGGCAAACCGCTTGGGATTTGTCAGTTAACAATAAACTCCATTCAATTAAACCGCTACTCGGAGAATGGCGTTCTTCTAGTAGACACATTCGTCGAGAGGAAGTTGTCCTATCCCGGTGCAGAATAGGGCATACACGTTATACTCATTCATATTTATTACAAGGTGAGAAATTACCAGAATGTATACCCTGCTTTGCACCGTTAACGGTCAAACACATATTGCTGGAATGCGTAGACTTTGATCCTATGCGTCAAAGGTACTACAATGTTAATACTATGACCGAGTTATTTAATACTATAGATTTTAATCTAGTTTTAGATTTCCTTAAGGAAGTCAGACTATATAAATCATTATAATATGTTCTTGTATATAATTACTTTTTTATATACCCGTTTTCGGGCATTTGTTGGTTTACATATATACTTTGTATTACTACCATATCATCCCTTATTTTTTAATAGTTTTATCTTGATATATTTACATTAATTTTTAATTAATCCTTCATTTCTTCGTCTTTCGTCAGTTTTTGCGCACAATATGACCTATTTATGTGTCGACGTGCCGTAAAACACCGTTCATTCATTCTTGAAAATATCGGCCCTCCACTTCTTGAAAAAATGCAACGATGGAAACTTCGCAAAGCTGATTGGACTACGTTTCAATCTCTTTGCGAGGAACAATTAAAGCCTTCCGTTTTCGAGGATGTCGAAGATGCAACTGCTCTTTTTATCAAAACTCTTCACGATATAGCTGATCAAACCATTCCAAAAACCTCGGCAAATCCTAAACGCCCACATAAACCATGGTACGACGAAAACAGTCAGCGATCGTAAAGCTGCATTAAATAATTTTAACTTGCGGCCAACTCAAACAAATTTAGATAACTTTAGAGTTTTCCGTGCGAAAGCCCGTCGTACTATTAAAGATAGCAAGAGGAAAACCTGGAGATCTTACGTCTCTAGGCTGAAATCTCGCTCATCTCTTAAGAAGACATGGGACATGGTCCGGAAAATAATTGGTAAAGGTAATTCTAGTTCTGTAAATCATCTTAAAACAGATAATGGAGATATAACATCTGTCAAAGATATTACAAACACTTTGGCAGAAACTTTTTCAAAAAATTCTTCTTCTGAAAATTGTCAACCAAATTTTCTGAAAAATAAGAAACAAAAAGAACAGAAGAAACTGAACCCAAGTCGAAAAACTTGGAAAAATACAATAAACTATTCACTCTCAAAGAACTTCGAGAGTCCCTTAAAAAGGCTCATGATACATCAGCTGGTCCTGATGATATCCATTATCATTACTAAAACATTTACCTGAATCCTGTCTCTCTACCCTTCTTGATATATTTAATAAGGTTTGGGTGACGGGAAACTTTCCCGATTCTTGGCGGGAAGCAATCGTTATTCCAGTCCCCAAACCTGAAAAGGATCATACGGACCCAATAAATTATCGCCCAATCGCTTTAACGAGTTGTATATGTAAAACCATGGAACGAATGATTAATGAGAGACTCGTTTGGTACCTGGAGTCCAACAAACTGATAACAAAGTATCAAAGTGGATTCCGGCGCAAACGAGGCACAACAGACAATCTCATACGATTTGAATCGTTTATTAGGGAAGCTTTCATAAAAAAAGAACATTTAGTCGCTGTATATTTTGACTTGGAGAAAGCTTATGATACTGCATGGAAGTACGGTATTATGAATGATCTACATGACATTGGTCTTAGAGGCCGATTACCCATTTTTATAGAGAAATTCTTAGATGATAGACAGTTTCGTGTCCGAATGGGTTCAACCCTCTCTGATATTCATGAACAGGAGATGGATGTTCCACAGGGCAGCATACTATCTGTCACACTTTTTAATATAAAGATTAACAGTATAGTAAAATGCATCAATCCAGGTGTGGATTGTTCGCTATATGTTGACGACTTTGTTATATGTTATCGTGCAAAAAACATGAATACTATCGAGAGACAATTACAACAATGTCTCAATAAACTTCAGACCTGGTCTGATGAAAATGGTTTTAAATTTTCTAAATCTAAAACCAATTGTATGCACTTTTGTCAACTTCGTAAACATCATGAAGACCCTCATCTAACACTGGACGGGTCACCAATACCAGTAGTGGATGAGACAAAATTCCTTGGTCTTATTTTCGACAGTAAATTAACGTTTATACCACACCTTAACTACTTGAAGGCCAAATGCCTTAAAGCTCTTAACTTACTTAAAGTTGTTGCAAACACTCATTGGGGAGCAGATCGAAAAGTCCTCTTGCGACTTTACAGATCTCTTATCAGATCCAAGCTGGACTACGGCTCAATAGTATATGGATCGACTCGCAAGTCGTACTTGCAGATGCTCGACCCTATACATAATCAAGGATTACGACTCGCCTTAGGTGCCTTTCGTACATCACCAGCCGAAAGTCTATATGTTGAAGCCAATGAACCATCACTATCGCATAGACGAGACAAATTAGCTCTCATAGTTTATATTACACCTTATCATCCCTTATTTTTTAATAGTTTTATCTTTATATATTTACATTAACTTTTAAATAATACTTCATTTCTTAATTTTTAGCTCTACTGATCAGAGATCAGCAGAGCTTATGCCGTGGTCCGTCGTCCGTCCGTCCGTCTGTCTGTCCGTCCGTTAACTTTTATTTGTAGCGACTACTCCTCTGAAACTACTGGATGGATATTCATAAAACTTTACAAAAATGTTGCCCATGAAGTCTAGTTTCATGAAACTTCACAGGAATGTTGCTCTTGATGTCTAATTGATCCTAGCAAAATTTCAGGTCGGCCGGAAATTCAAGATGGCCGCCACGGCTAAAAATAAATTTTCAAAATACAAGTTTGTAGCGACTACTTCTTGAAAACTAGAAGTGATATTGATATGGGACTTTTTCTAAAATGTTCAGCATGACATGATGTTGGTCCTTATCAAAAATTGTTTTGATTCGACGTTAAACGTGGCTGCCAGCGGCCATCCTTGTTTACATAGAGTCATATAGTAAAAACTTGTAGCGACTACTCCTCTAAAACTACTTGGCGGATTTTCATGAAACTTTACAGGAATGTTGCCCATGAAGTCTAGTTTCATGAAACTTCACAGGAATGTTGCTCTTAATGTCTAATTGATCCTAGCAAAATTTCATTATTTTGATTCGACGTTTAACATGGCTTCCAGTGGCCATCTTTGTTTACATAGAGTTATATAATGAAAACTTTTAGCGACTTCTCCTCTGAAACTACTTGACGGATTTTCATGAACTTCACAGGAATGTTGCTCTTGGTGTCTAATTGATCCTAGAAAAATTTCAGGTCGGCCGGAAATTCAAGATGGCCGCCACGGCTAAAAATAACTTTTCAAAAAACAAGTTTGTATACTACACTACCACATCATCTTATCAAAGAAAAATTGCTTCAGCTTATTCAGAAGACATTTGCTATAGAAGGTACAACTTTTCTAGCTTGTAATAATGTCAGGGCTTTCTTTACTAACGCCCCCATTGATAAGTATAATATGTGGACTTGTACTGATGTTTGTAGAGCCTTATCTTTTCTTCTGGATAACATCTTTATAAGATACGGTAAAACTATTTACCGCCATTCCTATGGGTACTAACTGTGCGCCACTTGTTGCAGATTTGTTTTTGTACTGCTATGAAAGAGATTTTATGTTGAGTTTGTCACCTGCTAGCCAGGGAGAAATTATTGATGCCTTTAATAATACTTCTCGGTATCTTGATGACATACTCAATATTGATAATCCGTTCTTTGCTCATATGGTTACTAACATTTATCCACCAGAGCTCACGTTGAATAAAGCCAACAGTTCGGATACTGTAGCAGCATTTCTCGATCTTCATCTCTCGATTTCAAATGATTGTATTCATACTAAAATCTATGATAAGAGAGATGATTTCAATTTTAACATCGTTAACTATCCACACCTGGATGGAGATGTACCTCGTGCTACCTCATATGGGGTGTATATCTCCCAGCTCATTCGATTTGCTAGAGCGTGTAATGATGTTATAGACTTCAATGATCGTAATCAAGTTATTACAAGTAAACTTCTTCAGCAGGGTTTTCGTTATCACAAACTACGTAGATATTTCTCTAAATTCTACCGCCGCAACGAGGGCCTGCTGGAAAAGTACAACACCAACCTTAAAACACTTCTGCGACTAGGCATATCACAACCCTCATTTTATGGAGATGTGGTCTATAAACTTCGAAAGTCAAAGGGGTCTGACGGGTTTCCTGACCGCTTTACAAATTTAATCAGGAAGTTCGTCAGAAAAGGATATAACCCCTTGGTTTTACAGCGCACTGCATGTTTAGTGATTGACCCCTCTACAGTCAGTCATTACGCTTCACTTTTCACTTGTGCGATGACTGGACTACCTCTTGGGACTCTATGATTGTACCTACTGAAACCCCAACTAAGGGAGGTGGGTGCATGAGCTTTCGTCCCTCGGGTTTTCTGGTCGTACCCTAGATTGTCTTCTCTTTAGCTGCAACTACTATGGTTGTTCAGTACGATTCTGGATACATCCTGAGATGTTTATTATTTTGTATGTATATCTTTAGTTGGTTTCTCTGGATGTGGACTTTATTGTTAGAGATTTCCTGTTGATGGGATTTAGTTTTGTTTACACTGTCTTGTCTATTTGGGCCCTGAAGACAGGATAATAGCGAGGATTGTGCGCATATAAAATCGATTCAAGCTAACCAGTAGGTCTTATTGCCTACTGTCCGTTCCAAGTCGGTAACCCTGTCTTCACCACCCTTTCTGTTGTATTTTGTCTCTTTCATTGTAGTTTCGAGTCCTTGTTTGCAGTACAGTGCGGACCTGCGATGCCATTGCGTTCGGACGCTGTGGTTTCTATAGGACCCTATATATCATTTTGTAGCGACTAGTTCCTGAAATCAAAATCAATCAGTAGAGCTTCAAGGTCATTGACCTCTTGTTCATCTTTTTTTTTCATCTTTTGTTGCGCACAATATGACCTTTTATGTGTCGACGAACCGTAAAACACCATTCATTCATTCATAAGAGGCCGATTACCCATTTTTATAGAAATTCTTAGATATTTATGTGTCGACGTGCCGTAAAACACCATTCATTCTTAGATGATTGACAGTTTCGTGTCCGAATGGGTTCAACCCTCTCTGACATTCATCAACAGGAGATGGGTGTGCCACAGGGCAGCATACTCTCTGTCACCCTTTTAAATATAAAAATTAACAGTATAGTTAAATGCATCACTCCTGGTGTGGATTGCTCTCTATATGTTGACGACTTTGTTATATGTTATCGTGCAAAAGACAACTTGAACAATGTCTCAATAAACTTCAGACCTGGTCTGATGAAAATGGTTTAAAATTTTCTAAATCCAAAACTAATTGTATGCATTTTTGTCAACTACGTACACATCATGAAGACCCTCATCTAGCACTGGATGGGTCGCCAATACCATTAGTGGATGAGACAAAATTCCTTGGTCTTATTTTCGACCGTAAATTATCGTTTATACCACACCTTAAATACGTAAAGGCCAAGTGCCTTTAAGCTCTTAATTTACTTAAAGTTGTTGCAAACACTAACTGGGGAGCTCTCTTATCAGATCCAAGCTGGACTGCGGCTCGATAGTATATGGATCGACTCGCAAGTCGTACTTGCAGATGCTAGATCCTAAACATAATCAAGGATAACGACTCATCTTATGACCGTTCCAAGTCGGTAACCCTGTCTTCACCACCCTTTCTGTTGTTTTTTTGTCTCTTTCATTATAGTTTCTAGTCCTTGTTTGCAGTACAGTGTGGACCTACGATGCCATTGCGTTCGGACGCTGTGGTTTCTATAGGACCCTATATTTCATTTTTAGGTGCCTTTCGTACATCACCAGCTGAAAGTCTATATGTTGAGGCTAATGAACCGTCACTGTCTCATAGACGGGACAAATTAGCCCTTCAATACGCCATTAAATTAAAGTCTAACCCTTCAAACCCAACTTTCGATAATGTTTTTAATCCTAGTTGTGAACCTCTTTTTGATCGAAAACCGAAGGCCATTCGACCATTTGGTCTTCGGATTAAACTAAAATTAAGAGACACTGAAATCGACCTAAATTTGATTGCCAAGTACAAAGTACCACAAATTCCACCGTGGACTTTGGAAAAACCAACAGTTAATTTCGACCTTTGTAATAGTAACAAGTCCAGTACAGACCCTACTGTCTTTCAAAGCAAATTTAATGAAATTAAATCGAAATACAGTAACTTTCAACATATATACACTTATGCTTCTAAAGATGGAGATAAGGTAGCTGCAGCAGCTGTTGTTCACAAACACAGCATAAAGAGCCGCCTGACTGACAAGGCCTCCATCTTTTCAGCTGAACTTAAGCCAATTGAACTTGTCTTAAATTATATTCATGAATCTGATGATGACCATTTTGTGGTCTTTTCTGATTCCCTTTCATCTCTTCAAGCACTGGGTAATATGAAACATGATAACCCAGTTGTGCTTCAACTTTTAGAAAAGTACAACGCTCCTATGATTGATAATGATATTATTTTCTGCTAGCTTCCAAGCCATGTAGAAATACGTGATAATGATAGGGCTGATAGTGGTGCTAAAGCAGCAATAGGTTTACATATATCTGATACCAAATTACCTTATAATGATATTAAAAGTTGTATTAACACATATATTCGTAACTCTTGCTAGCCGCTTGGGATTTGTCAGTTAACAATAAACTCCATTCAATTAAACCGTTACTCGGAGAATGGCGTTCTTCTAGTAGACCCATCCGTCGAGAAAAAGTTGTCCTAGCCCTGTGCAGAATAGGGCATACACGTTATACTCATTCATGTGTATTACAAGGTGAGCAATTACCAGAATGTATACCCTGTTTTGCACCGTTAACGGTCAAATACATATTGCTGGAATGTGTAGACTTTGATCCTATGCGTAAAGGTACTACAATGTTAATACTATGACCGAGTTATTTAATACTATAGATTTTAGTATAGTTTTAGATTTCCTGAAGGAAGTCGGACTATATAAATCATTATAATATGTTCTTGTATATATTTACTTTTTTATATACCCGTTTTCGGGCATTTGTTGATTTACATCTTTAGTTTATATTACTATCATATCATCCCTTATTTTTTAATAGTTTATCTTGATATATTTACATTAATTTTTAATTAATCCTTCATTTCTTCATCTTTCGTCAGTTTTTGCGCACAATATGACCTATTTATGTGTCGACGTGCCGTAAAACACCATTCATTCATTCATTCCAGCCTGCGTTTGCGATATGCCTCACTTTTAGCGTTTACTCTGTGGCGTCTCATGTCAGCTCCAATTTTGTTGATAACCTGTTCTGGTCTTTTTGACAGATAGATGCCCATGTGATGTAATTTCATAAGTAAGGCACCAGCCTGTCCGTTGTTGTGTCGTGATACTGCTGATGCGCATCGACCACTGTAGTTTCGTGAGAAGTTGACATTTTTTGGAGCACTCTTTGAGAGCGAGGCATTAAATGATTCAACCGATTGAGTGCTGTAATTATACATTGTGCTTTCCAGCGATTCTTCACTAAGCCTCATTCGTAATATTCCCTCCAATTAAACTTTGACTGTTTCAGTCATTCGGAGAGTTGTTATATTGTGGGAACCTAAGAAAGCCGAACGTTCAAACCAGCAAGTATTTTGTCCGCCACCACATACGAGGGAGTTTCGTCTACAACATGCCGCAGTCACCAGTGTAGCAAAGTACAGTGGCTTTCAGAGCTTTGTTTACCGCCTTAATAATCCGAGGTAAGTCACCACAATACAGCTCCCATCACTTTTTTTACAATCAAACTACACCTCGACTTCACGTCCACTCGAAAGACTTTTTTAGCCTTATTAGTAGCCTCTCTGGTACCACAGCCCGCAAACATGTCACTACTAAAGTTTGTGTTTATGCTCGTTCGTGCTTGCGATCGCCCCATATGTACTGGGTCTTTCTGACGTTTTATTTCATGGTCTGGAAAAAGAGCCCTGTAGGCATCCGCGAATCCATTTTGAGCTTTGGCGGCCTGGTCAGTGATTAGTATAGATACTTTAATTCCTTTCTTTGCGAGTCTTGATGCTATGCATGTGGCCATCTCATATTCGGAGTGAGGCGCTACATTTGGTATTGTTGCTGTACAATCTGGATGTCCACCAGGGCAGTTCACCTCAACACCTTGCGAGCGTAGACGTGCACCTGCATAACACAGCTTGTTTTCTGTCTCACAGTCTATGATGTAATGATTCTCTGTCATTGATTCCGCAAAGACTCCAATGGCCTGTGATGAATTTTGCCCTGGTTTTGAAGCACTCGCAATTGTTATGGAGTTGTACCTCCCATCAAATGACCCATGTATGTCTCCACTCAGACCAAGGTCTGACAGAGTGTGTCCATGCATAGTTAATTTGTTGTCCATATCTGCCTTGTTTAGTTTAACAGTTTCCAGTGCCACTTTGTTGGCTGTCTTCTGCATTGAGCTCTTCGCTGGAGGCGGAATGTTGGCTGATGCAATCAGAAGCCGAGCCCGTGTGTTGCCTATAGGCGTGTCTTGTAGGCCTACTTGAAATAAAACATTTGTCATTGCTGTATTTGGGCCTGGTAAACCCGTCTCTATCTCCTTGTACATTTTGTATTGCGCAGGAATGAAGTCACAGTTACTACATCTGAATGTATATTTCCAGGCTAGACCCCATTTCACATTGCTGTGAATTATAATATATGGCGTTGAACAGTCAGAATGTTTTGATGCTTCTGGGTGCAGTCATTTACAGCTTCCATCATTTTACTGTTATCGATGATGCGATTTCCTTCAAAATCATTTTCAGCTGAATTGGTGGTGTTCTTTTCCTTTTCAGGTTTTGGCCGTAAAACAAGGACATCGTCTTTGTGTTGGCTTGTTGATGCTGGCGCGCAAAGTACAGCAGACGGGTCTGCCCGCCCTATCGATCTGGTTAAAGATGTTGTCATAGCAGATGAAGCCGAGCGTAAACCTTTATTATAAGGTATGGTGTTGTTTTTGAACAGAAAAACGTTCCTCTTTCTTTGGCCTTTCATGATGGGAAGATGTAATGAAGCAAAATATCTGAATTAGCATCACATTATATAGCAGACTATTCACACAAACATCTGTGAGGGAGCTAAAACTCCAGGCTGCATTTGCTGACCATACTCGGTTTTAATTAAGGAAGTGGGAGGTCAAAGACTCCATGTTGTGCATATTAGCTACCAATTATCTACCATACGTGCATCCTTAATCAGTGATGTAGATGAGATTGTATTTACAGTTTGACCTAGAATTGATACCTACTTTCACTTTGACCAAAATTCTGAACGTGGAAGCCGAAATGGAGCTTGATTTTTTTGCTATGTCTGTGTTATGCTAGCTATGAAGATAGTTTACTGACAGTTTCGAGTATGACGGAGTATAATGGCATGTGTGACGCCATATTAGGCTATACTGTAAGTCTATGGGAAATTAATAGTGGTCCAGTTCCATATAACTCACCTTTAGCCAGCACGGGGCGTCCGTGGCCGAGTGGTTAACGTCTCTGACTTGAAATCACTTGCCCCTCAGGGGCCTAGGAATCTTTATGTGAGGAAGCTATCCAGCTGGCTTGCGGAACGTCGGTGGTTCTGCCCAGGTGCCCGCCCTTGCACGAAAATTGGCCGGAGGGGCACCTGGGGTCTTCCTTCCTCCAGGTGCCGCAATGGAAGCTGGAAGGTCGCCATATGACCTTAGCTGTTGATGCGACTATAAAATCCAATTCAATAAATTTAGCCAGCACCATCACAAAGAATGTGCACACTCTATGTTTCTTCCTATGTTTGTCCTCTACCAAGTCTAGCATAGAGTACTCGTTAACAATCTCTTCCAAGTTAAGTTCACCCATTCTATAAACCTTAATGTTATTACTTGTACAAGACCATAGTGTTTTTGCGATCTCTGAAAGCCACGCTGATAACAAACGATCCTTTTGGGCCACTGGGACTTGGAAAGAGCCTTTTGAGGCTCTGAAATTTCCCGTTCACAATCTGCATCTTTATTGTCTGAAAATGAAAGTTTTGAAGAAAAAAAATACAAATACTCTTTACTTTTTGCTGAAAATAATTTACAGTTTTTGGGAAAGATACCTTTTGGCCTAAATTGGGGAATGGGGAATGAAATTTCCAGTTGAATAAATGGAGAAAACTGCATGATTTGAAAAGATGGATGGGGAAGGGGCCTTATCCAGGCCGCTGCAAAGGGTTAAAAGGCACTGAATACAATTAATAAATTAATAAATTTCAAACTAACAATGAATAAAATGTTTTAGGGAGTGAGTGTTCTATATCAATGGCTCAGTTAACTACCCGTTTGGCGGAACAACATGATTATTAAATTAGCTGTGTGCTTATTATATTAAGTACAATCTAACTAAAGTTTGAGGAGAGGGCCTGAGGGGGTGCACTTCGTGACGGTTTACAGAGTTTTTTTTAATTGTAAGTTTAATGACAGTAGATCAATAGTTTGCCAAGTTATGGGCTACGTTAGGCTGCAGATTGAAGTTTTACCAAAACTCTCTCAAAATGGAAGTCAGAGTTACTGGACATGTCAACGGCACTGGATAACTGATAAAGAATATTAGGTTGCAGCTTTACCGTAAGTATCTAACATGCTACAAACGCGACATGGTACAAACTAGTAAATGTATAAAGCTGTAAAATACCAGAGGCACAAAAGGCTTTATTTCTTCAGATTTTGATATAAATATAAAATAGTAATGTATATATGTCAATCAGATGGTAGTTTAAAAGGTGGCTTACAAACCGAGGGAACAAACAATCTTAACCATAATAAAAGCAAGAGCTGTCTCTCAACAGCGCAGATCAACTATTCACTTTTTAGAGAACAACAAATTAAGCTCCGGATTTATCATCAGAAAAAGAAGCATCTCTCTTCATTTTAAGCCATCTTTGAAGATATTGCAGAGATATGTGTATGAGCAATATGATATATATTATTTGATCTATACATACATCTGTTTTCTCCTGCGCTTTTACCGATTTTAAACGTTTCTTGTTCATTTCTGCTGATGTATTGTTAAATTTGTTCTTCAATGCCATCAAACTTGCGTGACCAGCTGAAATTAGATGATTGTATAGCCGTTAAGGGGGCTGGAGGTAACCTGCAAGCATTAATAGTGTTAATCCAAAAACGAATACACTATACTAAATTTATCCTAGGTGTTACGAGGCGCAAGCCGAGATATTTTCATTATATATGCGTGTAACACCAAGTAGGATATTTTATAACTGTGTTATCGCTAGCCATGCCCCCCATGTATGATATCTGGTATATATACGAAATATCGTTACACTTTCGTTTTCCTGTATTGAATATATCATACGACTTTGGTCAATAGAAAGTACTCACGGACATGCGATAATGACACCTAATGTTTTACCAATAAAATGTCTTAAAAATTACAGTCAAACTTTTCCCGCCAGGAATTTTCAACTTAATAATGTCACTGTCTGTTATCGGCCTATTGCCTGTATATTCCTGCACAACTACATTTTCAACGCTACAATCTGTGAAAGTTCAAATCCAATGATAAAAGCAGGAGATATGGTGAGGATGAGATTTTCAAGTTGAAGTCCATGGCTGCCATCTTAGGGGACGTCAAGACTGATCTCTGACCGTTGTGTAAACATTTGCCCAGTTATTTCCATTCCGTCGTTTCCAGTCAAATATCTTCATGAACAATACTTTAATGAAACATAATATGTAGCTTATTTATTGCATGTAAAAACTTTGTATGAAACTGAAGCTAGTATTGAGGGTTCTCGGTGATATTTGCATGGGAATCAACTACTCTTTTAGATCGCCTGAAGTCCATTTAGGCCAAAAAGAAAAATAGATGGGTTTCTTACTGCATGCTCTATCTAACAAAATAATTTTTTAGCAAGATAATATGAGATTATTTCTGTCACATAAAACAATGGATACAAGTTGTCGATGCAACATGAAAGTTTCTATGTGATGTAATTTTACCTCGATCAGTTAAATTACACATCAGGATAATAGCGAGGATTGTGCTGTGCGCATATAAAATCGATTCAAGCTAACCAGTAGACCTTATTGCCTACTGACCGTTCCAAGTCGGTAAACCTGTCTTCACCACCCTTTCTGTTGTTTTTGTCTCTTTCATTGTATTTTCAATTCCTTGTTTGCAGTACAGTGCGGACCTACGATGCCATTGCGTTCGGACGCTGTGGTTTCTATAGGACCCTTTATCTGATTTTTACATAAATAGTTTACACTTTTGCCGTGGAATTTGATAATAATGTGCATAGTTATATTGTTTTGTGATAGAAGTACTCATATAATCTTTATTGAAAATAATATTTATGATTAAGCAACAAAATGCAACCAAGAAATATAAAAAGATCGGACAGGGAAAGTAGCATTCAAGGAGGACAGTCAAGTTTACTGGACCAGACAGTTTCATGAATAATTAAAATGAAGGTAATATAATGTATTGCATTGAAACGGAATTTAAGTGCGTTTTACGGCGCACCAACACATGAAATGTTATATGGCGCCTAACAAAAATAAACATGGCAGGCTCATCCTCCATTTAAATCAAGATAGTGGGATCTGTAGTGGTTGTATTCTACCCAGTCATAACAACACGGGGAGTATTGCATGGCAAGAGACAAGGTCTGAGGATTATAAAAGATATTAAATATGACTTAACATAGCAAAGAATATATAGTAATACAAATGGCCATTGAAAATGCATAGACTAATATAAATATCTCTACACACCTGAATGTTATTTACTACTTTGGACCAACTAGACAATTTATTTAGAGTGAACATATTCTTTCAGCAATTGTACATGATCATAAACAGGTTATAGATGGATGATTGAATATGCATCATACCAAAAAGTGCCATTTGTTATTAAACCAGTCAAACTGAAGTACTTTTTCAACTTTTGAAGTATTGCATAATTATTGAATTTATTCAGGTTTCTGAATAATAATCAAATCAATTAAAATCTTAAAACACACATGTTGACAGAGGTGACGCTGAGGCCGACGCAGATGCTGAAGCTGATGATGAAGCTGGGAAGTACGAGTTCACCTTACAGGGTTTAAAAACTGAAAGAATTAAAATTCAGACACATCAGACATCAATTGTCGCAACTTATAATATTCACTTTTGATGGCTTCCTGCGTAGAACCAGTACTAAGCAATGTAGATTAATCATCTTGCTCAAGGATAAATAACATGGCCAAGACGAAGATCGAACCCATGGCGTCTCCATGTGGAGTCTGGCACTATACCTCTTGACACACATATTCATAATCTGTCCGCTAAATACACTCTTAGTAGTATCAATACAATCTAAACAGTTATATGTACAGATTTTGCTCTTTGTCAAATAAACAAACCCGTTACCTTATAATTAAATTTGGTAGAATTAGAACAAATTGCCACTGAGGTTTACAAGATGTTTACAGCTGACTTGTATCTTGTATAAGCTAGTGGTTATAAATAATCACATCCACTGCGATACAGATAGGAACTGATTGAATTCAATTTGGGCTTTCTTTATACATTTTAATTGCAAATCTAAATATATAAATACCTTCCTTAGGTACGGGTGCACCACACACGCCACAAACAAGGTTGCCTTCCATCATTTTGGCAGCACATTGTGTACAAAACATCTGAAAATGTTAATAGGTAGGGTCAATATTGGAGTAGCAGTTACAGTTGTTATTAAATAGCAACTTGGGCAGATAAAATATATCTATCCATCTCCCATTTAGTCAAACCCCTGATGGGACCTCGTGTAATAGGACTCAGATGGGGAGTATGTAAAAAGCAGGGCATTTTTTTCAGAAATTGGGGAAGGGGACGTAGCCTTTTTTGTGGGGGAAAAAGGCGGGGTGGGTCTAAAGTGCGAAAAGAGCCTCCATATACGAAAAGATGCGGAAAGAGGCGAAAAGATGCGAAAAGAGGCCTAGATGTTCATCATTATTGCTAAAAAGTATTAATTGTCTATAGTTGTTCGTGTTTTGATAATTGTAACAACATAATCTAAATTTATTTAGTACATATGAGTCACTTTCAGTCGTATAATGGAGTACGAATACGGTAGAGGTGATCTTTTTGCCGTTAAACTATTTAATACAATTAAAATAAATTAATAACTGATTGATCTTGTATTTCCCCTGTAGAGATATATATCAAATAGGCATATTTTCCCAACCCAATTGGAGCAGATGATTTCTTTTATCTATCGCCAACATAGTATTTATTTGTATGTGTGTGTGTGTGTGTGTGTGTGTTAATGTGATTGTATTGTATCTAGTTGTTCTTCTCACAAGCTATGTACGTGTATATACCAATTACACAATTGCAGGGTTCTTCATAAAGCACTATAACCAAAAATTTAACGTGAAGTTTTTTTATTTACAACATGCTGTCTTTTTTCATTCGCCGAAAGAAATATATAATGTTACATGAGATCATACTCTTGTTGAAAGCAATATACATAAAACAGTTTACACATTTGTTGAAAGTAATTTAAACAAAACCAGCTTTAAAAAACGTATATATTTTTAAAAACAATATATACACAAAGTTTTATATTTGTAGAAATCAGTATATTCCTACACAGAAACACAATATAAACAATCAGTTTTCAAACAGGTTTAAAGCAATGTACACGGATAACTATTTACAAGACAGCATATGTTTGTTGAAATTTATTCATAGTTAGATGAAAACTATCTCCAAATGATTTAAAAAATAATACGTGTAAACAATTATATTAGATAAATTTCACCAATCCCCGCGATTCTCAATTTCAAGCATATTACACAAGTTATGACGTAAATGAATTCCGGAATCATATGATCATAGATGCAATTAAATAAAAACAATTTTTTTTAAATATAACGATTTGTAACACGGATCGTGATGCCAAATGTTAAATGCGCACGACACTTCGGACTTTATTCCAGTCTTGAAATAATAACATGTACCCGGCGTAATTCAATAAGTCTTCGCTTGCATTTGGTGTCCTGGATCGCTCTGCCCTGCCCGTCTTCTCTTCACTTGAATAGGTTTTTTACCTGCCGACGGGGTCTTGAGCACTATTCTGGTGAGATCTGTAGACACCGACTGATTTGTTTTCAATCTTCCCTTTCCAGTTTGCAATTTCTTCTCTCGTGTTTTTCGCTCCTCCCCTGTCATTGCGCCCCACGTGTCAATATTGATATAGTGGTGTGCATACGTTTCATGAAGTTTAAAATTACCCATCCCTCTGATCGATCGGCACATTTCTATCTGTTCTGATCTATTATTTCATAAAGTTTTTCAATGAATAATTTGCTTCCAGTTCATAGTCGACTTTAAACGTGATTAACGCTCTCGCATTTGTTATTAGTCCATATGCTGGTTATCTTCCCCGGCAGTAGCTGGCTCGATGACATGTTTTTCCAGAAGCGGGAGCAAACGACGTTCAAAGTAAATGTTTTATCTCCAGTTGAATCTTTTTCTTCAATACTCAGGCATACCTACATTATTCTCCATATAGTCTTTTGCATTTTGGCGTAGATGCCGTGTGCATAAAACATGCGTTGCACCAACAAAAGACTGTTTTATTGCTGATTTTAAAGCAAGCTCGTCGTCTGATCCTATAATCAATCTAGACACTTCGTTGTCTGTTAGTTTGACTCTTATTTTGTAAGTTTCTATACTGGAATTACTATGGATGAAAGGTTCATTCATTAATTTTAGGAAGTGACCACTTCCTCCCCTTATTTCTTGAAAATATCGGCTCTCCACTTCTCGAAAAAACGCAACGATGTAAACTTCGCAAAGCTGATTGGGATACGTTTCAATCTCTTTGTGAGGAACAGTTAAAGCCTTCCGTATTCGAGGATGTCGAAGACGCAAATGCTCTTTTTGCCAAAACCCTTTATGATATAGCTGATCAAACTATTCCAAAAACCTCGGCAAATCCAAAACGCCCACATAAACCATGATGATGACTGCAACAAGGCAGTCAGCGATCTTTGTAAAGCTGCATTGAATGCTTTTAACTTGCGGCCAACTCAATTTTTTTTTAGATACTTTGAGTTTTTCGTGCGAAAGCCCGTCGTACTATTAAGGATAGCAAGAGGATATCCTGGAGATCTTATGTCTCTAGGCTGAACTCTCGTTCATCTCTTAAGAAGACGTGAGACATGGTCCGGAAAATAAACGGTAAAGGTAATTCTAGTTGTGTAAATCATCTTCAAACTGATAATGAGGATATTACTTCTGTCAAAGATTTTACGAACACTTTGGCAGAAACTTTTTCTAAAAACTCTTCTTCTGAAAATTGTCACCAAATTTTTAAATTTTTTAAAAAATAAGAAACTAAAAGAACAGAAGAAGCTGAATTTCAAGTCGAAAAATTTGGAGAAATACAATAAACTGTTCACTCTCAAAGAACTTCGAGAATCCCTTAAAAAGGATACATCAGCTGGTCCTGATGATATCGATTATCAATTATTAAAACATTTACCTGAAACCTGTCTCTCTACACTTCTTGATATATTTAATAAGGTTTGGGTGACCGGAAACTTCCCCGATTCTTGGCGGGAAGCAATCGTTATTCAAGTCCCCAAACCTGGAAAGGATCATACGGACCCAATAAATTATCGACCTATTGCTTTAACGAGTTGTATATGTAAAACCATGGCACGAATGATTAATGAGAGACTCGTTTGGTACCTGGAATCCAACAAGCTGATAACAAAGTATCAAAGTGGATTCCGGCGCCACCGAGGCACAACAGACAATCTCATTCGATTTGAATCATTTATTAGGGAAGCTTTCGTAAAGAAAGAACATCTAGTCGCTGTATTTTTTGACTTGGAGAAAGCTTATGATACTGCATGGAAGTACGGTATCATGAATGATCTTCATGACCTTGATCTTAGAGGTCGATTAGCAATTGTTATAGAGAATTTCTTAGAGGACAGACAGTTTCGTGTCCGAATGGGTTCAACCCTCTCTGACATCCATGAACAGGAGATGGGTGTGCCACAGGGCAGGATACTCTCTGTCACCCTTTTTAATATAAAGATTTCGAAAATGTTTTTAATCCTTGTTGTATTTTAAAAATTGTATTAACACATATATTCGTAACTCTTGGCAAACCGCTTTGGATTTGTCAGTTAACAATAAACTCCATTCAATTAAACCGTTACTCGGAGAATGGCGTTCTTCTAGTAGACACATTCGTCGAGAGGAATTTGTCCTAGCCCGGTGCAGAATAGGGCATACACGTTATACTCATTCATATTTATTACAAGGTGAGCAATTACCAGAATGTATACCCTGTTTTGCACCTTTAACGGTCAAACACATATTGCTGGAATGCGTAGACTTTGATCCTATGCGTCAAAGGTACTACAATGTTAATACTATGACCGAGTTATTTAATACTATAGATTTTAATCTAGTTTTAGATTTCCTTAAGGAAGTCAGACTATATAAATCATTATAATATGTTCTTGTATATAATTACATTTTTATATACCCGTTTTCGGGCATTTGTTGGTTTACATATATACTTTGTATTACTACCATATCATCCCTTATTTTTTAATAGTTTTATCTTGATATATTTACATTAATTTTTAATTAATCCTTCATTTCTTCGTCTTTCGTCAGTTTTTGCGCACAATATGACCTATTTATGTGTCGACGTGCCGTAAAACACCATTCATTCATTCATTAATACTTGTTGTGAACCTCTTTTTGATCGAAAACCGATCGCCATTCCACCATTTGGTCTTCGTATTAAACCTAAACTGAAATCGACCTAAATTTGATTGCCAAGTACAAAGTACCACAAATTCCACCGTGGACTTTGGAAACACCAACAATTATTTTCGACCTTTGTAATAGTAACAAATCCAGTACAGACCCTACTGTCTTTCAAAACAAATTTAATGAAATTAAATCGAAATACAGTAACTTTCAACATATATACACAGATGGTTCTAAAGATGGAGATAAGGTAGCTGCAGTAGCTGTTGTTCACAAACACAGCATAAAGAGCCGCCTGCCTGACAAGGCCTCTATCTTTTCAGCTGAACTTAAGGCAATTGAACTTGCCTTAAATTATATTCAGAAATCTGATGATGACCATTCTGTAATCTTTTTTGATTCCCTTTCATCTCTTCAAGCACTGGGTAATATGAAACATGATAACCCAGTTGTGCTTCAACTTTTAGAAAAGTACAATTCTCTTATAATTGATAATGTTATTATTTTCTGCTGGCTTCCAAGCCATGTAGGAATACGCGGTAATGATAGTGCTGCTAAAGCCGCATTAGGTTTACATATATCTGATACCAAATTACCTTATACTGATTTTAAAAGTTGTATTAACACATATATTCGTAACTCTTGGCAAGCTGCTTGGGATTTGTCAGGTAACATTAAAATCCATTCAATTAAACCGTTACTCGGAAAATGGCGTTCTTCTAGTAGACCCATTCGTCGAGAGGAAGTTGTCCTAACTCGGTGCAGGATAGGGCATACACGTTATACTCATTCATATTTATTACAAGGTGAGCAATTACCAGAATGTATACCCTGCTTTGCATCGTTAACGGTCAAACACATATTGCTGGAATGTGTAGACTTTGATCCTATGCGTCAAGGTACTACAATTTTAATACTATAAATTTTAGTCTAGTTTTAGATTTCCTGAAGGAAGTCAGACTATATAAATCATTATAATATGTTCTTGTATATATTTACTTTTTTATATACCCGTTTTCGGGCATTTGTTGATTTACATATATAGTTTATATTACTACCATATCATCCCTTATTTTTTAATAGTTTTATCTTGATATAGTTACATTAATTTTTAATTAATCCTTCATTTTTTCATCTTTCATCAGTTTTTCGCACAATATGACCTATTTATGTGTCGACGTGCCGTAAAACACCATTCATTCATTCATTCATTCATTCATTCATTCAAACCCAACTTCCGATAATGTTTTTAATCCTAGTTGTGAACCTCTTTTGATCGAAAACCGAAGGCCATTCGACCATTTGGTCTACGTATTAAACCAAAATTAAGAGACACTAAAATCGACCTAAATTTGATTGCCAAGTACAAAGTACCACACATTCCACCGTGGACCTTGGAAACACCAACAATTATTTTTGATCTTTGTAATAGTAACAAATCCAGTACAGACCCCACTGTCTTTCAAAGCAAATTTAATGAAATTAAATCGAAATACAGTAACTTTCCACATATATACACAGATGGTTCTACAGATGGAGATAAGGTAGCTGCAGCAGCTGTTGTTCACAAACACAGCATAAAGAGCCGCCTGCCTGACAAGGCCTCTATCTTTTCAGCTGAAATTAAGGCAATTGAACTTGCCTTAAATTATATTCAGGAATCTGATGATGATCATTTTGTGGTCTTTTCTGATTCCCTTTCATCTCTTCAAGCACTGAGTAATATGAAACATGATAACCCAGTTGTGCTTCAACTTTTAGAAAAGTACAACTCTTATAATTGATAATGTTATTATTTTCTGCTGGCTTCCAAGCCATGTAGGAATACGTGGTAATGATAGAGCTGATAGTGCTGCTAAGGTTGCATTAGATTTACATATATATAATACCAAATTTCCTTATACTGATTTTAAAAGTTATATTAACACATATATTCGTAACTCTTGGCAAACCGCTTGGAATTTGTCAGTTAACAATAAACTCCATTCAATTAAACCGTTACTCGGAGAATGGCGTTCTTCTAGTAGACCCATTCGTCGAGAGGAAGTTGTCCTAGCCCGGTGCAGGATATGGCATACACGTCATACTCATTCATATTTATTACAAGGTGAGCAATTACCAGAATGTATACCCTGCTTTGCACCGTTAACGGTCAAACACATCTTATTGGAATGTGTAGACTTTGATCCTATGCGCCAAAGGTACTACAATGTTAATACTATGAAAGAGTTATTTGATACTGTAGATTTTAGTCTTGTTTTAGATTTCCTAAAAGAGATCAGACTATATAAATCATTATAATGTGTTCTTATATATATTTACTTGTTTATATACCCGTTGACGAGCATTTGTTGATTTACATACATAGTTTATATTACACCTTATCATCCCTTATTTTTTAATAGTTTTATCTTTATATATTTACATTAATTTTTTAATTAATACTTCATTTCTTCATTTTTCATCAATTTCTGCGCACAATATGACCTATTTATGTATCGACGTGCCGTAAAACACCATTCATTTATTCAAGATATATAAATTGTAAGTTCCGCGTATGTAAATCGCTTTGTAATCTAATGTTCCCACGCGCCCGCACCCATATATGGTAACTATTCTTCTTGTTATCTGAGGCGCTTGACATTTTGCAGCTCACGCGTCCGGTAAATTCAGGTTGAAAATAATGATAACTCCTGGCGAATAGGATGCAGTTAAAATGTATACATTTTCAGAATGTATACTCAGAGCACAACATTTTGCCAAGTCTCCCGGACATAAATTGTCGCGCGTGATTTAGAATTATAACACACAGCTAAACCTGTATCGATTTTCATGTTAACATTTTCAGAAAGTATACATTTTGAGAATGTTAACATTTTTTCGGAGTTTTCAGAATGTTAACATTTTCAGAATGTATACATTTTCAGAGAGCTAAACATGTATGGATTTTGATAATAATGATAACACGTACAAAATAAAATCGTAGAAATGTGGTGATTATAATAAAAAACATTTTCAGAATGTATACATTTTTTCAGACTGCTAAAAATGTATGGATTTTGATAATAATGATAACACGTACACAATCGTAGAAATTGGTGATTATAATAATTCAGTTAAACATATAGTAAAAATTAATTATAATCACAGGGTCACCTACGGCTTTCCATAGTACGGGTCTTAAAAATATAAGCAATCTAATACATTAACTATTTAAATCCATTGACAAATTAGAGAGTTATAGGGTCTAATGGTTTAACATTTTAGGAAATTAAAATTCATTAAAATCGATTCATCCATTTCTGTAAAAAAATAATACAGTTCTCGAAAATGAGTTGATCAACAAATAGTATGTAAACTATTTATTGGAATTGGAAAGGTCTATCTGATACATTAACTATTTAAAACCATTATGAAACTAGGGAGTTATGATGATTTGCAGTTTTAGGAAATTAAAATTAAATCGATTCAGCCATTTTTGTACGAAAATAATACAGTTCTCGAAAAATGAGTGTATGAAGAAGAAGACTTTATTCATCAATCAGTAGGCCAGATGCCCGCGAGTCATAGTTTACATTCATACAAGCAATTGACATAGCAAGATAACAAACAGCATTTTTAGTCATATATACACAATTTATGACAGAAAATAAGCGGAGAAGAAATAAGCAGAGAAGGTGAGTAAAAGCCTTTCAAATTATATTGCCACTATGAAAATAATCTGTATTGATATTCTACTATCTATACTTAGGAAATAGAACATCGTTTACGGTGAATTGTCGTATAATATATCACGGTTTGGAGTTCAATTGTAAACAATAATTTCACGAGCCCGAAGTGTGCTCCTTGAATGCTACTTTCCCTGTCCGATCTTTTTATATTTATTTACCGTTATTGTGCCACCTGACACATTACCCGAAAATACGCTTATGCTACCGCTAGACCCAGCAGTCAAACTCAGCTGCTTGTCACTGGCTGGCTGGGAGTGGGTGGGGAAACCAGTTCCGTTTACAGTTTCATCCCCAGTCAGAATATTACTGATGCTTCTCCTTTGATCATCCGATTGTCTAATGTAGACTGGAGGCTCTGCACATTTCTGTGTCCAGTTACCGATTATGCCCGTGCTAGAAACACCTGCTTGGCACAGGGTGGAGGCTACCATTGCTCTGATACAGTGATTTGTATAACGTTTGCTTGCTAAGTCCAGCCTCAGATGATAATCTTGACATAAAGTTGTACAAGGTGTTAACCCCTACAGATTGCTTTCCATACCAACCCGAATTAGATCCAGCTTTAAGTGTTTTTTTTTAAGTGTTTAAGTGTCATTTTCAACATTCAGTTTTGAGGTGTATTTCACAAATGCCTGAACAGGACACCTGGTTTCACTTGTCTCATACATCCTAGGTTGTTTGTGCGACTCCCTTGAATCAATTCCATGGTGGGTTTTGTCGGCCTCATTATATGCCATGCAGACCTATTTATGTCCATTGTCGTCTGTTTTAATTGTAAATGAATCCTTCTTCAACGCGGACAGTCCTTCTCTTTCCCGCCTACCAAAATGTGCCATGATGTCGACCAGTACCTTGTTTTGCAAAGTCTTTGGATTATCGACATTGAAAAAGCCATTATCATACAATTTTGCAATGTCGCCTTTGGTGACAGGGTCTTTGTGCTGACTTGTGTATTTTCCCGCACGTTTCAATTCCTTAATTATACCGATAAGTACTTGATTCGATTTCATAAAATCCCTATCTTTCATCAGGTTTATTTTCCGACTGTAAGAAGGGCTGGTCACATGTCTATTTATCCCTGCCCCCACACCAATTAGGGATGTCTTCGAGTATTCCTTTCCTTTTTTGGTCTGGAGACTGGCATAGAACTTCTGCAAAATGACATCAAGTTGACAGCCCATTTAGTCATGTTGTTTGTAGTTGGCTCTGTTCGTTTACTTGCTAGATGATCAATATCCTTCTCGGTGACTATTTTGAACCTGCTAGTGGACGGTTTTGTCAACAATTCATCAGGTTGAGGCGTGTCCTTCTCCCTAGTATCGCTTAAGAGAACCTCAATATCTTCAGGATTCTCACTAAACAGTTCTGTCATAAAATCATCATTGAAATTATCTGCTACTAAACGCTGATAAAGGTGATCCTTTGGGAGCAAGTCTGCTCCCTGTTCCCTCAATGGTTCACTTCCTTGTAGCTGGATGACCTGCTCTCAAAAATAGTTCGTGTTTGAATGCCCTTTTAAGCTCACCAATATAAACAGACATAATTGAATAGTGCCTGCAAAATTTCCTCTCATCAACATGTGAAATTACTTTCCAGAGTTCCTTGGATTTCAAATTAACAATAGCACCAATTGGTATTGAAATAGTGCCTGCCATGTTTGTTACAGAAGTTTTGCAGACGGTGGAAATCGTAGTAAAAAAAAATGTTTACGTTTATTTTATAGTGCGCAGTGACATTTTGCGGTGGCCCGGTATTTTATTCATAATGAATGAATGGTGTTTTACGGCACGTCGACACATAAATAGGTCATATTGTGCACAAAAACTGACGAAAGATGAAGAGATGAAGGATTAATTAAAAATTAATGTAATATATATATCAGGTAAAACTATTAAAAAATAAGGAATGATATGGTAGTAATATAAACTATATATGTAAATCAACAAATGCCCGAAAAAGGGTATATAAAAAAGTAAATATATACAAGAACATATTACAATGATTTATATAGTCTGACTGACTTCCTTCAGGAAATCTAAAACTAGACTAAACTCTATAGTATTAAATAACTCGGTCATAGTATTAACATTGTAGTACCTTTGACGCATAGGATCCTACACATTCCAACAATATGTGTTTGACCTGACCGACCGTTAACGGTGCAACTGTTAACTGACAAATCCCAAGCGGCTTGGCAAGAGTTACGAATATATGTGTTGATACAACTTTTAAAATCAGTATAAGGTAATTTGGTATCACTATCAGCTCTATCATTACCACGTATTCCTACATGGCTTGGAAGCCAGGAGAAAATAATAACATTATCAATTATAAGAGAATTGTACTTTTCTAAAAGTTGAAGCACAACTGGGTTATCATGTTTCATATTACCCAGTGCTTGAAGAGATGAAAGGGAATCAGAAAAAATTACAAAACGGTCATCATCGAATTCCTGAATATAATTTAAGGCAAGTTCAATCAGTAATGTTTAATGTAACGCCAATAAACGTTGCTGATTTGATATTGTAATTATTTGGTCGAAACAACGAGTGTTTACTCTTTTTACTTAAACAACAACATTAAACCGTCGCGTAGTATATTATTTGGGTAAGTTATAAAGACGGAACAGCCTTCGGGCACGCCTTCCCAGGTCAATAGCAAAGATTTACAGTGATGTATCGTTGAATATAACGGAGCTGTTTTAAACTCGACTATATAGTGCGGGTGTATTAGAATATCATGTATAGTTTATCTTACAGTATAATCAACGGTAAGTGATAGCCGTTTTTGTTTGTAAATACCACAATGCTCTCTACTATTTATTTGATTTCCAAAGTTCTACAAAAACACAAAAAAAGACAAAAACAAAATGATCAGTGTACAAAAGTAAAAGGTAAAACGTTTTAACCGTGTCCATGGTCCCAGTATCTAATAAAATTAAATGCCCCGACGAGCAAAATAAACATAATGGAATTTAGTTGAGAGCAGCGGTATCACAAGTAACAGCCAAAAGACTAAATTAATAAGCAGACAACATATCCTATAAGTGGCAATTCCCAGAGCCTTTTATCGGCCGGAGTAGTGGAACCACCGAATCAAAAATTAAGTAAGAAAACAAAAGAAATTGAAAACGTACCACCGATAACTAAATATAAGTATCGGGCTCAGCGATCTCCAAAGATCGAATGAATAACAGTACTGACTGCAAGCGCGGGGAGACGTTTTACTGCCGCCACACTGCACAAACAACGCCACTGTGCTATAAAAAAGAGTATGATAATGGACCTTTGGAATACGAAATAGTGCAGTCTCGGTTTGATTGAGACTGTTCATGGGCGGTAGTGAAATATACTAGCTACCGCTCACGCCCTCTAGCCCCGGGTTGAGCAGAACTCTCAATATTAATAAAATCAATAGTACACAATTTTAAGATCTCACTACACACTTAGCTCCCTTGCATGTGCCTGTAGGATGATTCTTACACCATAAAAAGTAGGGGTGTGTTCTTCGGTTTGAGATATTTTACAAAAGTAAAACTAGGCAAAACATGCACATATTATAACAAATTACCTCTTTGCAAGTGTTCTTTCCGAAATGTCTAGGGACAGGAAGATCTCTTCATTTTCAATGTCGTCTGGTCTGTCTTTGTTTTGTACGAAGTCGGTCACTTTCATTTCTTCGACCTCTGACACCCTTCGCTCGTTGAACATCAGAATCCTAACCATTGTAATTTGGGCCATCCACTTCCATTGTGCCTCCTGTGGATTTGTAACAGCAAGGCATTGCTTCATCTGCTCTGATATCCACTCCTTCAATGTCACCAGTTCAGATGTCAGAGGTACTAATGCTGGCTTGTTAAGTGTCCTTAACCGTTGTCGTCTTTTGGCTACACATGAAACTTGGTTATTCCAGTGTGCTGAGTACAAGAACTGAAAGTCCCTGCCGTCGCTCTGGCATTCTGGGGATGAGTTACGTATCCCGCAACTTATTTTCAGGAGCGCGATATGTTAAATATAATGCCCGAGAGTCAGCGCAATTTGTGGTGAATCTGACTCCTGTGCTAGGTTTTTAACAGCTGTAGACACTTCATTATAACTGCGACCGGATATGAAGTCTGACAAAGGTTTCCATACTAACAGATCTGTATTCATAAACTTTAAAAGTTTTCCAACGGTTCTGACCTTTGTTCGAATGTTATCAATGTCTTTAACACGCTGTTCTTCGCTTGTACCTAGTCGATTCAAAATGGACTTCGCAAACTCGACAATAAGCGCATCTTTCCTGCAAACAGATGGCAACCCTGGGTTTTTCGAAGTTTCCTTCATGCCGGAAAACAAATTTTCCAAACTAGCATCACCATCCGTTAGTGCTGTGATGAATGGTGATAACATTGCTTTTGATTTACGAATGTAGTTAGATGCTGGTTGTATTTCAATAGGTTTAAATTGGCAGTTAGATATGTGATGCCACAAAGAGTCTTTTAGGTAAAATCTAAGGCAGTACTCGCATGGAAGAAAACTGTCTGCCGTGTAACGGGTTTTTGATTTAGAGTTCGGTCTTCTTGCAACCACTAGTTCGCCACATCCTGCTTCTATTACCTGCAACAAGTTATTGTTAGCATAAATTTAGGTTCAGTTAAATGCAACAAACATTTCATTACCTACTTATATTCTCTTTAATGTGGTTTTCAGTAAATATTTATACGACAAATATATGAATATATAACATAAAGCATTTCAGGTCTCACTATGCACTTAGCTCCCTTGCATGTGACTGTAGGATGATTCTTACACCATAAAAAGTAGGGGTGTGTTCTTCGGTTTGAGATATTTTAATAATTGCCCATGGTAATTTTCTTTTCTTGTTGCAGGTGAGAAAACAATAGTGTGAGATTGGATGAACAGCGATTAGACGACACTGACAGCAAAATGTGACACATTTGTGGGTGCTCAAAATGCGTATGAATGTAGGTGCAAACTGTTTAGTGAAAGCCGAAAAGAGTACCTTGACTGCCACCACTCACATTAAAAAAAACCCAAACTGGGCTATGTACCAGATTTTGTGGATTTTTATGAGCAGCAGTAACTGTATTTTCCCCAAAAAATACTTTTAGACTGTAAATGCTTGATTCAGAATGGAAAAATGGACTGTACTGCCTATGGCCGACACAGTAAAATCGAAGTGTGTTGTGAGACCTTAACCATCCCGAAGATGGCATGCATACGGCGGTGGACATGGAGTTATTTGCTTCCCCATGTCGTACGGCGTTCGGTCCCAGTATCTAATAAAATTAAATGCCCCGAAGAGCGAAATAAACATAATGAAACTTAGTTGGGAGCAGCGGTTATGAAGAAATATAAAAAGATCGGACAGGGAAAGTAGCATTCAAGGAGGACAGTCAACCAACCACAAAACACAGAAAACAAACACGCAACCAGACAAACAAAAGGCAAAAACCCACGGCCAAATAATAAATGCAAACAACATCAAAATCTACC